>JABUQX010069134.1:0-7500 GCA_015478945.1 Trachelipus rathkii
AGTTAGTCGTTACTTTCAGTCGAGTAGTGCTATCAATTATATATCTATAATATCTTATATACTACTTATCTATTATCTATAATTAATATATATAGTATATCTTATATATATCTATGTATTATATATATATATAATATTAATATCATTATAATCATATCTTATTAATTAAATTATATATATTCTAATTATCATTATTATATAATATATATATATTATAATATATATTATAAGTAATTATATTTTATATATATTATTATATATCTATAATATATATAATAATTATACTATAATATATTATATTAATATATCTATTAATATATATAATATATATATATATCTATTTACTAATATTACTATATATTATATATTAATATCATATTATATATAATATATAATTCTATACTATTATATATCTATATATATATATACTACTATATATTAATATATAATAATATAATATATATATTAATATATATATAATAATATATTATATATGACACGCACAAACTAATGCAAAAAGTTTATATAATTCATATCATTAATTAAATATATATATATATAATATAATAATAATAATATAATTTAATATAATACTTTAATTTATAAATAGATCATAACTAAATCATTTATACATAAAATAGAATATAGGTATACATATTCTTTTAGATATCTGTTTATACAGGACATAAAATTAGTAAATAAGAGAGGCCAGAAGGTCAAATAATAATTCTGACTAATTACTACTACTATCTACTTTATAGAGCTCTATAATATCTAAAACTACTACACTTCACAATCTATCTCGCTACTCTGATTGACGTACGAAACGCTCTCAGTCAACTTTTTTTTAAATGGATGTAATAGTAGCGCAGAGGTGATGCTATGATTCTTACATACTTTTTGTTTCAATTTTACATATTTTTTATATTTATTGTGTAATATTTTCTAATTTGAATAATTTTCTCAAATAAATAAGAGACATAAGAACAAGCAATCGTTTCAGCTCTAGATGTTAACTTGTGCTAAGCTCGGGCAGCACGAATATAGGAGTCGCCTCTGATATATAATAGATAATTATATATATATATATATATTATATATATATATATATATATATATATATATTATATATAATAATATATATATATCTATATATATATATATATATACTATATATATATATTATATATATATATGCGAGGTGGAGTCAAAAATACCGGTACATTCCGATTAGTCTTCATATCTTGCAATGTAGTAGGCGCGTGTTGTGAGAAATGTGTGCGTAAACATGTAATGACGTGTATCAGCAGCGTATGACAGAGCTGAGCATGTGTACGCTCATCACAAAAACAAAAGGTTCGAGCAGATCGCTCAAAGGGGAAAGTAATGTTAGAGGTCTTCCTTGACATTAAAGGTCTCGTGCACTCTGAATTCATGCCTCAGGTTCGTACAGTTACCAAGCATATACACATTAACATTCTCAGTCGTCTTCGTGACGTAATCTGATTTAAAAAGGGGCGGGAGTTGTTGGAAGCGAAAATTTGGGTATTGCACCATGACATTGCCCGGCACATCACTCACTCTTGGTTTTTCAAGTCTGACCGACCAGCACGTACCTGTGCTTTTCAACTTCCTTTCTCGCCCTCACTTGAATATAGCTGATTTCTATCTTTTTCCTCGCATGAAGGATCTGTTAAAAGGGTGACGGTTACAGTCAGAAGAAATCAAAGGGGGACTAACCCAAATCGTCGACAGGGAAAAGGGTTGACACGCCATTGAAAAGAATTCAGAAGGTGTTCCAAAGGCGTTGACCACATATTTTCCTACAAAAAATGGTCGACATACATTTTCTCGCAAGAAATTTTTCTCGCCCAAATTTTCGACATGGAAAATCGTCGACACGCCATTAGAACAATTTTCAGAAGGTGTCAAAAGCGTCGACAGGATTTTGGTTGACAGCACTTTGGTCGACAGAATTTTGGTCGACAACATTTTCTCATTAAGGTGTCTCAAATCGTCGGAAACACATGAAATCGTAATGATCAGAGTAGTCGACAACAATCGATTAGAAGCTAGGCATCATATATCGATTAATACTTAAATATATATATATATATATAATATATATATCATAATATATATATATATACTATATACTATATAGATATATAGATATATATATATATATTATATATATATATATATATATATATATAATATACTATAATATATTATATATATATATATATATATATATATATATATATATATATATATATGCACTAGTCTAAATTAGGAGGCGTTTTCTCCATATTTCAATTTAACTTTCAATTTTTAGGGGCTCGAGCCGACGGGGGACAGAGGGGGGACGAAGTTCCCGCGCGTCGTACACCGGAAGGCCGATGAGAACCCCCCCCTTGTATGATGATTTATTGGGTATTCTTAGTGTTTTTTTGAAGAAAGTAAAGTGATATTTCAAATTTGATATATCGATAGTAATATACCTCATAATCGATTACTGAAAAAAAATTAATATTGTAACTTTTATTACTGTAGTTTTCAAAATGAAGAGAAAAGGGTCAACACATATTTTTGAAAAAATGTCGCATATGGTCGACACGAATTTGGTTGACAGGAAAATGGTCGACAATTTTTTTCACAAATTTCGACTATTTGACCTGTCAACCATTTTCCTGGTCGACAATTTGGGTCTAGCTTCGTAAGGTGTCCAACTTGTCAACAAATATTTTAACAATTATAAGCCTAATTTTAATTTCATCGGTCCATCCAGGTTAGGTTAGGTTAGGTTAGGTTAGGTTAAGTTAGGTTAGGTTAAGGTTAGTAGATTTGTTGGGTTCGTTAGAGAAACATCTAAATACACCAAAAAAAAATATTTTCGTGTGGTGTCCAAATCGTCGACACAATTTTTAACAAAATGTTCAAACGGTCGACACATTCAAACGTGGACTAGCCCAAATGGTCGACAGGATAATGGGTCTACACAACATCAAAAATATTTCCTTTACAGCCGGCCGCAGGTTTTAGGTTAGGTTAGGTTAGGTTAGGTTAAGTTAAGTTTTGTTGGATTCGTCAGAGAAACTCTAAATAATCAGATATATATTTTTTTTTTTAAAATTTCGATCTGTTTTCCTGTCGATCATTTGAGTATAGGTCCATTCAAACTGTTAGGAAAAAATGGTCGACAGATTTTTTGTATAAATGTCGACCGTTTGACCTTTCGATCGTTTTCTCTGTCGACGATGTGGGACTAGCTTCATTCAAAGTGCCACGACGAGTGCGTTGGATAGATAAATGAGAGACGCTTTTAACCGCTCCTATAGAGGGAGTCTATATTCAATGAATACTAAACCGAATTTTCGACTTTACGAACAACGATATTCGGTAGTGCGACAGAGTCAAATGGCAAGGGCGCGGGTTCGATCCCTAGTCCGGATCCTAGGTAAAAATTACCTAGAGAAGTTCTCCTCCTAGAATAGGGCTATGCCCGTGAGGTGTGAAATTTTTTATTAAAAAAAAACAAAAAAAAACAACGATATTTTCGTATCCGAACTTGGGGAACTTTCACAACTTCGTGACTTCTGTAAAAGTTATAGCAACGATAAATCATTAACGCAATAAAAGGTGTTGAAGTGTTCGTGAATTTCACGATTCTCTTGATAAGAGAATGATACAAGACGGGATTTAAGCAATGGTCGAATTTTTTTTTACCTCATCTCGTATAAATTTTAAAGTTTCTTTAAACTTTCATCAACTTTACTTGTTTTTTTTAATATTTTTAACTTGACTTTTTAACTTAACTTTTTAACTTTCATCAACTTTACTTGATTTTTTAATTATGTTCAGGAGATTGTGAGAGTTTGATAATGAATGTTCATTTTTTTAAACTATTTTACTAAGTCATTGTAGTGAACGAAGGTCAAAGGTCACTTAGGCATCAGAGAATTATTAATTATTGGCACATGTCAGCAAAAAAATAAAAATAAAAAAATAAATAAATAAATGACGTTACCTCCAAAATCGTAAACATAAAATACGAAATTGGTAATTTTAATTTTTTAAACTTTACACCTATAGGACATGAGCCATATTGAAATGGAGGAACTTATCTAGGTATTTGCTACTTAGGACCCACACGAGAGATCGAATCTTAGCCCTGTAGCTCGCGACACACGTAGCCTACCGTTGAGCCACGTGGAGCATGGAATAAAAATATCCAAAGATATTGTTCAAATATATTCCTGAAAATCTTTTAAGAGTAGATAAAATTTTTTAAATATGGTGATCACAGAACCATCCACGTGATCAAATCATTTTTATAAGAAAATTTCTTCTCATTTTTTATGCATACCATTTTCTTTCTTAACGAAAAATTTTAATATCAATAGTAAATGAATGTTTTTATTTTTAATAAGTAATAATAATAATAATAATAATAATAATTAAAATAATCATTATTAAAATTAATAATATAATAATAATATAATAATAAATTATAATAAATAATAATAATAATAATAATAATTGAATAATAATAAATAAAATAATAATGAAATAATGATAATATATATTAATAATATATTGAGATATTTTCTGTATACCCTAATGCCTACTGTCAATTTTATTTGAGTTCTAATATTTATTATATATATTTTATATATGATATATAATAGTAGTGTATATATATATATATATAATAATATTATATATATATATATATATATATATATTATATATAATATATATATATATATATATATATATATATATATATATATATATAAAAAATATATATATATATATATATATATTTATTTTTTTTTTTCTATATATATATAATATATATATATATATTTAATTTAAAATATTATTCTAATTCTATTACTATATTTTTACTATTAACTATACAACCGTACTTTATTGGGCAATTTCCAAATTTTATAAACTTTTTCTAATTACATCATAATTAACATAAACATAAAACCACTTAATAAATCATTCTTTAATTTTTAGATTTTATATAGAATTTTTTTTTTTAATTTTTAAAAAAATAATAAAGCGTCTGTTTAAAAATGTGAAACATGTTTTTATTTATTTAAAAATTCAGCATTTACATGCTATCTGAATTTGTGTATCTTGTTTAAATTTCATCAACATCATTGATAATAATTTTTTATTATTCTCATTTCTATGTATTATTAATAACACAGTTAATGCTGATTGCTATTACTATGAAATCATATTTAAATCCTAAATCGGATAAATTTATCGAAAATACTAAATTTTCTATATATTAATTCTTTTTTTTTTTTATTGAATATTTTAAAAACTTTTAGAGAGAGAAAGGCTTTAATATATATATATATAAATATAATATATCATTATATATATATATTATATATATATTATATATAAGTATATATATATATATATATATATATATATAATTATATATATTATATAATATATACTATATAGGCTTATATATATATATATATATATATATATATATAATGTTAATAGATATTCGTTTTATATAATGGTGACAGGAGTAACTTAGCTTCAAAAGATATTAGCAAAACTGTAGCTGAACTTATAGATTTTTTTTCTGATACTGATTCAATGAACTTATAGCATGATTGAGTGTAAGTAGTTGTGTTTACTTTTATCATATTGAATGAAAACAAAGTTGAAAACTAAAAATATACTGTACTATTTTTTCCAGTTCAAGTATAATGTAATTCCCTAAACCACTTTCCATTGAGATGTAAGTGCCAAAAAAAAACACCTCAGTGTTTTTTTTAATAAAAGTATTTAAAAAGAATATTAGAAAAACGTTTTTTTAATAGTTTTTATTTACAAATAATATATTATTTTACTAGTATGCTGTTTTTAATGTCATTTTGAACAAATATCATTACTAATTAATCTTCATTGAGAAAAGTTTTTTCTAATAATTGTACTTTGTAGATAATTAGTTTTAAATAACGATTATTTAGAAACGATCGTTTTTTTTATTGGCTAATGTTGAGTTTGGAAAAAAATTCACAAACGTATATTGTTCCAAACATTTATATCATTCTTGATGCTAAATTCAGATTTGGATAATTTAAAAAAAAAAAAAAAGAAAATTACAACTCGATAGAAAATAGATTTAGTAAAACTAGGTATGTCTCCTCAGATTAAGGGAACTAATACTTTTCTTTATACTAGTAAAGGAAATTAGGGTCTAAATAATATAAAAATAAATAATTTAAATGTAAATAATAAATAAATATAAATAATATATTTATATAAAATAAAAATAAACCAGCAAAATAATGTATGAAAAAATAAAATAAAAATTTAAACAAAAAAAATAAACCACGTTTTTCTTTTTAAAGAACCAAAGGTTCTAAATTTTTTTTTTTTTTTTTTTTTTTTTTTTTTTTTTTTTTTTTTTTTTTTTTTTGCCAGTTCTTTCAGTACTCAGCAATTATGGGATGAGAAAACCGGGTGTTTTAAAAACTACACTTAGCGTTCTTTTTTGGGGACGTGGATGGCCTAGTGGTTAGAGCATCCGGTTATTGTTAACACTGCGACGCGGTGTCCAATGTTCGAATCCCGCTGATGGAGAGTAAAATCTCCTGTACCTCATTCATCTCGACCTTTTTACTTTCACATCGGACTTTGGAGTCATTTACAACAAAAGAAGATCATTTCAGTTTAACCAAAAGCTAACCTAACCTATTGGGAATAACATTCCCTTTCAAAGCCTTCTTCTTTCATTTCCAGATTAGCATTAACTGAGATATATAAATTTTAAAATATTTTTCTTATTTACTAAAAGGTCCCATGCAAAAATAGTCTTATCTAAATCCTAAGGAATATTGTGGGCGAACAGACAACCTCTCTTAAGATATGAGTAGATCTTTTTTGGTTTTATATATATTTTTATATATAAATATATATTTATTTTTATATATAAATATATATCTTGTTTTACTTGTGTAATTAATAGTTTGCTCCGTTTATTAGAATATTAATTAATACACAATTTAATATCACTTACTAACTGAAATAATAATAATAATAATAATAATAATAATAATAATAATAATAATAATAATAATAATAATAATAATAATAATAATAATAATAATAATAATAATAATAATAATAATAATAATAATAATAATAATAATAATAATAATAATAATAATAATAATAATAATAATAATAATAATAATAATAATAATAATAATAATAATAATAATAATAATTTAGTTTTAAAATCCCGATTCGTGATTTTAGTGGCCGTAACTACTGCAAAAATATTGATAAGAAAATCATTTGATATTAAAAGGATTTTTATTTTGTTAAAATATATTTTACTTTTCTTTCAAGACATTTTATTTATCGAGTCGAGAATCAATTTAAGTTTCAACGTTAATTGAGTAATTAAGTATACAATTCACGTCAAATGATTTAAGCTATCATTTC
>JABUQX010069134.1:15000-19162 GCA_015478945.1 Trachelipus rathkii
GTCCCTATAATTGTATTATATAAACAACTGGTACAGTCATGCAGCTTGGTTCTATCAAGTTGTTAATTTTCTTTTTTTTTTTTTTAAATTATCCAAATCTGAATTTAGCATCAAGAATGATATAAATTTTTGGAACAATATCGTTTGTGAAATTTTTTCCAAACTCAACATTAGCCAATAAAAAAAACGATCGTTTCTAAATAATCGTTATTTAAAACTAATTATCTACAAAGTACAATTATTAGAAAAAACTTTTCTCAATGAAGTTTATTAATTAGTAATGATATTTGTTCAAATAATGACATTTAAAAAACAGTATACTAGTAAAATAATAGGTTATTTTGCAAATAAAATCTAGAAAATCGCTTGTTTCTAATTATTTTTTTTAATACTTTATTAAAAAAAACACCCTGAGGTGTTTTTTTTTGGCACTTACATCTCAATGGAAAGGTGTAGACATATATAGTGGTTTAGGGAATTACATTATACTTGAACTGGAAAAAATAGTTCAGTAGATTTTTAGTTTTCAACTTTGTTTTCATTCAATAAGATAAAAGTAAACACAACTACTTACACACAATCATTGCTATAAGTTTCATTGAATCAGTATTACAGAAAAAAAAATCTATAAGTTCAGCTACAGTTTTGCTAAAATCTTTTGAAGCTAAGTTATCCTGTCATCATTATATTCAAACGAATTATCTATTACTTATATATATATATATATATAATTATATATAATATATATATATAATATATATATATATTATATATAGTATATATATATATATATATTATATTATATAATTATATATATATATATATATAATATAAATTATATTATATATATATATATATATATATATATATATATATCATAAGCCTTTCTATAATTTAAGTTTTGAAAATAGTCTAAAAATAAAAAAGAAATTAATATATGAATTAGTATTTTCGATAAATTTATCCGATTTAGGATAATATGATTTCATGTAATAGCAATCAGCATTAACTGTGTTATTAATAATACATAGAAATGAATCCCAAAAAATATTATCAATGATTGATGAAATTTAAACAAGATACACAAATTCAGATAGCATGTAAATGCTGAATTTTTAAATAAATAAAACATGTCACATTTTTTAACAGACGCTTTAATTATTTTGTATAGATATTTAAAAAATATTTTTTTTATATATAAATCTAAAAATTAAAAGAAATGATTTTATTAAGTGGTTTTTTATGTTTATGTAATTATGAATGTAATTAGAAAAGTTTATAAAATTTGAAATTGCAATAGTAACGGTTATAGTAATAGTAAAAATAATAGTAATAATTAGAATTATATTTTTAATTTATATATATATATATAATATATATATATATATATATTAATTATATATATATTATATAATATGTATGGCGGTAGGTATTTTTTTTATAATTATAATAAATTGAATATATATATATATAATAGTATTATATATATATATATAATATGTGTGAGTATATTATATATATTATATATATATATATATATATATATATATATATATATATATATATTGCTCAATAATTGACAGTAGGCATTAGGGTACTACAGAAAAATATTATTATTATTATTATTATTATTATTATTATTATTATTATTATTATTATTATTATTATTATTATTATTATTATTATTATTATTATTATTATTATTATTATTATTATTATTATTATTATTATTATTATTATTATTATTATTATTATTATTACTTATTAAAAATTTCATTACTATTGATATTAAAATTTTCGTTAAGAAAAAAATGGATGCATAAAAATGAGAAGAAATTTTCTTATAAAATGATTGATCACGTGATGGTTATATTGATCAGCCATCTTTAAAATAATTTTATCTACCCTTAAAAGATTTTCAAGAATATATTTGAACAATATCTTTAATATCTTTATTCGTGCTCTCGTGGCTCAACCGTAGCGCTTCGGTGTCGCGAGCTACAGGGCTAAGATTCGATCTCTCGTGTGGGTCCTAAGTAGCAAATACCTAGATAAGTTCCTCCATTTCAATATGGCTCATGTCCTTTAGGTGTAAAGTTTAAAAAATTAAAATTACCAATTTCGTATTTTATGTTTACGATTTTGGAGGTAACGTCATTTATTTTTTTTATTTTTATTTTTTTGCTGACATGTGCCAATAATTAATAATTCTCTGATGCCTAAGTGACCTTTGACCTTCGTTCACTACAATGACTTAGTAAAATAGTTTAAAAAAATGAACATTCATTATCAAACTCTCACAATCTCCTGAACATAATTAAAAAATCAAGTAAAGTTGATGAAAGTTAAAAAGTTAAGTTAAAAAGTCAAGTTAAAAATATTAAAAAAAACAAGTAAAGTTGATGAAAGTTTAAAGAAACTTTAAAATTTATACGAGATGAGGTAAAAAAAAATTTCGACACCATTGCCTTATCCCGTCTTGTATCATTTCTTATCAAGGAATCGTGCAATCACGAACACTTCAACCACCTTTTATTTGCGTTATAATGATTTATCGTTGCTTAACTTTAAGAAGCTCACGAAGTTGTGGAAAGTTCCCCAGTTCCGGATACGAGAATATCGTTGTTTTTTTTTGTTTTTTTTTTAATAAATTTTCACATCCTCACGGGCATAGCCCTATTCTAGGAGGAGAACTTCTCTAGGTAATTTTTACCTAGGATCCGGACTAGGGATCGAACCCGCGCCCTTGCCATTTGACTCTGTCGCACTACCGAATATCGTTGTTCGTAAAGTCGAAAATTCGGTTTAGTATTCATTGAATATAGACTCCCTCTATAAGGAGCGGTTAAAAGCGGGTCTCTCATTTAATTCTATCCAACGCACTCGTCGTGGCATTTGTAAAATGAAGCTAGTCCCAATCGTCGACAGAGAACGATCGAAAGGTCAATACGGTCGACAATTTATAATCATGAAAAAATCTGTCGACCATTTTTTCCTAACAGTTTGAATGGACCTATACTCAAATGATCGACAGGAAAACAGATCGAAATTTTAAAAAAAAAAATATATATCTGATTATTTAGAGTTTCTCTGACGAATCCAACAAAACTTAACTTAACCTAACCTAACCTAACCTAACCTAAAACCTGCGGCCTGGCTGTAAGGAAAATATTTTTTGATGTTGTGTAGCACCATTACCCTGTCGACCATTTGGGCTAGTCCACGTTTGAATGTGTCGACCGTTTGAACATTTTGTTAAAAATTGTGTCGACGATTTGGACACCATACGAAAATATTTTTTTTTGGTTATTTAGAGTTTCTCTAACGAAACCAGCAAATCTTAACCTAACCTAACCTAACTTAACCTAACCTAACCTAACCTAACCTAACCTGGATGGACCGATGAAATTAAAAAATTTAGGTCTTATAATTGTTAAAATGATTTGTTGACAAGTGGACAACTTGAAAGCTAGAACCCAAATTGTCGACCAGGAAAATGGTTGACAGGTCAAATAGTCGAAATTTGTGAAAAAAATTTGTCGACCATTTTCCTGTCAACCAAAATCGTGTCGACCATATGGACATTTTTTCAAAAAATGTGTTGACCCTTTTCTTCTTCATTTTGAACGTGTCGACCATTTGGACAATATTAATTTTTTTCATATATCGATTATGAGGTAATTATATCGATATACAAATTTTGAATATCTATTTACTTTATTTTTAAAACTAAAGGAATACAATAGTGTAGACCCGCGAAGATATCAAGAGTGGGGTCTCTCGGCCTTCCGGTGGACGACGGGGGGACCTTCGTCCCCCCTCTGTCCCCCGTCGGCTCGAGCCCCTACTTGGCCGTGTAAAATATTGTATATATAATCGGCCTCCTATATTTAGACTAGTGCATAATATACATTATATATATATTATATATAATCTATATATATATATTATTATTATATATATATATATATAATATAAAAAAGACAATATATATATATATATATTATATATATATATATATATATATATATATATATATATATATATATATATATATATATATATATATATATATATATATTATATATTTAATATATTTCCCCTAAAAATCGATGCCTAGCTTCTAATCGATTGTTGTCGACTATCTGATCATTACGATTTA
>JABUQX010069135.1:0-10000 GCA_015478945.1 Trachelipus rathkii
ATATCTTCGGTCTTCCAAATATATATCGATGCTATTTTCCGCACTCAAGGTGCCCGTATTTCAGCAAGGCTAGCTTGCAAAGTGGCTTCTTATAAACCTGCTCATTGCATCCTGATTGCCAGTAAGTACTGCAATCACGAGTAATCTGGCGAACGTTCTTAATACACCTCTCGCCAATCGGGCCTTTTATATAACTCACCGCAGCATTTTCAAAGAATGGTTAATATATTATTGTCCGACTTAAAAAACTGTCACGTATACATAGACGATATTTTACTGTTCACAGAAACAGCTGAAGAGCATGAAAGACTTGTTGAAACTGTTTTAAAAAGATTAAACTATTTATTTATCAGTGTTAATGAAAAAAAGAGTAAATTTGGAGTTTCAGAATTAGAATATTTAGGCTTCATAATAAGCGCTGAAGGTGTTAGGGCGAATCCGGAGAAAGTTGCAGAGATAGTAACTTATAAAAAACCGCATACTATTAGGGAGATGAGAGGATTAATTGGAAAACTTTCGTTTTACAGAATAATGCTCCCTTGCTTAGCAGACTTAATGGGTCCATTAACAGACTATTTAAAGGGAAAATCCTATTCCAGAAAAAGAATACTGTGGAACGAGAGGTCTGAGAAGGCTTTTAGCGCTGTTCAAAACGCTATAAAAAACTCCTGCCTATTAGCCTACCCCGGCACTTCAACGCCCATAAAAATATTCATCCATGCCTCGTCAAATGCTTTATCAGGCGTTATTCTGGGGGATGATCAAGACAGCCGCCCTTATGCTTTCTTTCATCCACCCAGATCCGCTATTCAACAAAGATTATATATATAAGTAAACACTATTAATATAAACAAAATGTTTTAAACAAAATTCGGGTACCTACTAAGTGGGAGAAATAACGATTTATACCCATTTAGAAAGTATAACACCTTATAATTAAACAAAACAAATGAGTATAGATAAATCAAAACTGCAACGAATCCGCCCACATTAGAATTTGACTTAAGGCTCTTATAATGTAGATTTTCAAATTCTTAGTATATAAATCCAATCCGTTAAACGAATATATCTTTAAAAATAATCCAAATTTCCAAATAGCTGGACGAAATCATAACAAACAAAAAAGAGAGTGAAGATACCGTCGTAAAATTTTCATCACAAGCATGTTAAAATCCTACATAAATATTACTTAGGGAAAGGCCATAAAAGATAGTGTGTCGCAAAGTTTAGAAAAATAATACGTCATGCCGACTGGCCATTAACTCAACCGCAGATGTTACCGAACCGTGTCGCCTAGAAAGAGATTTACTATGCCAGGTACGAAAAGAGAAAAAGGAAATGAGGATAAAAAGAGGAATTAGAGAAATATTCTAGAAGAATTAACCGTGAATTTGATATCAGACTGTAATAAACGAAATACGTTTAGTAATAGATATGATTCTTAATAAGAAGGTATTGACTACAAAACATAAGCGAACAGCAAAAAGTAAGATACTGTTCCTAAAGTCATTAATCAACAAATCTAAGGATAATAAGTGGTTGAAAATGGTGGACAAAATTTTGGTTAATAAAGGAAAGTCCTAAAGCTTATTGGACGTTTACTGGGTTATTCTTCGTGTCATTTTGCCCGAGACCTGCGTACCGGAAGTGGTACGTTGCACTTGCAAGGCCACTTAGGGGTTAAGAGAACAGAAATTGCAGTGAAGGCAGAGTTTGTATTTGAAAGAATGCACACACGAATTAAGGAGATAGTTAGGGCTTGTAATGAATGTCAAATAAGCAAAAGCTCACGCACTATTAGTCCTAATTATGGCCAGTTCCGAGAAGTGACCTATAAGTTTGAGATGTTACAGATTGACATATTAAAAATGAGCAGCTGCAAGGGTTATAAATATTTGTTTACTGCAATCGATAGGTACAGTAGTTATCTTTTTGCTATTCCTTTAAAGGAGATGAACGCTGAGAGCGTAATTAAAGCATTATTATATGAGATTCTTCCATTTACGGGAGTTCCGGACAAAATCCTCAGTGACAATGGCGGATGCTTTAAAGCTCACCTGTTTGAAGAGGTCTGTAAGATGATTGGTGCAGAACATATCTGTACCACAGTGGGAAGTCCGCAGTCGAACGGAAATTTAGAAAACCGCCATAGAGTACTATTAGCCAGCCTGCGTTGCATGTTAAGCGAAAACGAGTTCAAACATCACGATTGGGTATCAGTCCTACCGTTTGCGCTTTTTGCAATAAGAACGGCCCCTCTAACAGAAAATGGGATAACAGCTTCTCAGGTGCTATTTGGCCAAAATGTGAATATACCTGGGAGATTAATAGAGTCAGAGAGACCTGGAGAAGCTATGTGTTATGATAAATATTTAAACAAGTTAGCAGGGTTGTTTGCTCAGCCGCTGGCACCGAGAGCCACTTTGAAGAACCGATCCGTGTTCGTTCCCAAAAATTTGAAGGAAGCCAAGCTAGTTCTTGTAAGAAACAAACAATATAATTTAGGCAAGCTAGAAGCAAAGTATAAAGGGCCTTATAAGGTATTGCGCTTCACTAATAACACAGTCTATATCTTAAAAAATGGTCAGCCTGTAGCGGAGAATTTAAGAAACATAAAGATCTATTACCATTTAGCGGAGGCCGATCAGAGTAGAAAATAGCAGAAAAATAAATATAATAAAAATGTGAGAGAAAGAAATCATATGTAGACAACATTGTACTAATCTTTTCTTTTACAGGTAACGCGGTCAAAGGTTATGTAATTAGAAATTTTGCAAGTGCAAAGATTGTGTACCCAAAATATTGAATAATAATATTTAGTAGTTGTAATTTACCCTCCTCAAGTAGTTTTCCACCTATCTTCCTTCCTCTATCCTTGAGATTGTTTGTAATAGAATTAAGGAAGGCATTCAGTGTGGCTAGCTATCAAACATATTGCAATTATCTCAAATGAAAGCTCTCTTCCATTTGCTGTTACAATTTGTTTGAGCTATACTCCAGGGACACCACTTTGATCAGGTAAACGTTCGTTTACCAGATGCAAAACTAAGGAGAGAGGGAGGGGCACCTAGGTGCTATATTTCCCCTATATAAGTAGGGGAATAAAAGCTCTCAAACTCCTTGAATTACAAGTGGAAAAATACTGGAGGCATACGAATGCCTAACAATGCCTATATTTTAGGGTTAAAGATTCAAACTTGTAACGGCTTGGGCAGTGCTTGTGGAAGCCGCCTTAAGGGGCCCCAGCCGAGGACGGGATTATTATTTTAGACGCCGGACGAATCGGTTGTGTGTCAGATAGCATAGGGCCAGCTAAGCCGGGCAGTTTGCCGCTGTCATTTTATTATATCAAATTAACTTTGTCTATTTCCATAATTAAGTACTTTCCCATGTGTGATTACAAAATTGATATGACATTCTGTATATTTTATTCTCACGTGCACAATTAATAAACTGTCAAAAGTCAGAAAAACCCTTTTGCACTCCATCATCCAATGTATTAATTACTGTCATTTAAATTGGTCTGATAATACCCTGCAGATCATAGTATATATATATATATAATATAATAATATTATAGTATATATATATATATATATATAATTTTATATATATTATATATATATAGTATATATTATAATATTATATATATATATAAGTATATTCTATATATATATATAATCACGAAATTAATTCAATTATTTGGTATTTTTTCTTTATTTTTTGTTTTAGGTTAGGTAGTAAATTAAGTTAGGTTAGGTTAGGTTATGGTCAGGTTAGGTTAGGTACGTAAGTTAATTAACCTAACCGTACTTAACCTAACCTAACCTAACCCAACCCAACCCAACTTAACTTAACTTAACTTAACTTACTTAACTTAACTTAACCTTAACTTAACTTTAACTTAACTTTATACTTAACTTAACTTAAGCTTAACTAACTTAACTAACTTAACTTAAAGACAAAAATTAAAGAAAAATACCTGAACTGAAATTAAATGAGTGATTAACTCTATATATATATATATATATATATATATATTATAATATTATAATTATATAATATATATAATATATATATATATATATATTTATATAAATATATATTATAATATAAAATATATATTATATATATATAATATAATATATATATATAATAATATTATATGAAAATGCTATTAAATAATAGTAAAGATTTCAAGTTAATAATTGGATAGTTCATCTTTTGTTTTTTGTTTTTTTTTAATACAATGCATGCATTCAAACACATTCTGTTTATAATTCTAAACGAAAGAAGGCAATGTTATAAAATCGATTATCTTTTCTAAATATCGACTGTTGACATTACCCCAAACGTGGACTATTTACTCTTAACAAAATGGAAACAAAAACCGGCTAGCGTTGTCACTTTATGTGAATGGTTGAATGTTGTGTTGGTATTATACTAACTTCTCAAAACAGTAAATATTCCATTAACTATCTTGCTTTTTTAACTTAAATTGCATGTACTAAGGAGTTGAATAATCGGGTTGTATGAAAAAAAATAATTTATTCAATCGAAATATAATTAATGTCTTCAGTAAATGGTTAGAATAAAATGAATATATTTACTGTAAGATCATGAGAAATATTAACTAAAAGGAATAAAATTAGGTTAGGCAGGAAATTTTAAATTACTCAAGATCATACACAAATTAGATTAAAACTTCCAAACGACATTATAGCTACAGTATATAGTATACTAATGTATATTGTATATGTATAATCACGGTTATATATAATTGTACTGGTAAATCACGGTTATAGTTTATACTATGATATAATGTATACAAGCAGCAAACGGCTTGAGAAAAAGGTAAAACTTAATTTTCTTTCTGACCTTCGATTTTTCGATATATCGAAATATATATCGATACCGATATCTATTCGACATCGATATAATATATATATTATTATATATTACATAATATATATTAGTATATATATTATTATATAGATATAATATTATATATATATATATATATATATATATATATAATATATATATAATATATCCCTCTAGAAAGCCACAATCCATATTCAGAAAACTACAAAGCTACCGGGAAAAGGAATACATTGCTGAAATGCTGGAGCACAATTTTAGTGCGGAAAATAAAAAAAAATTATAAATTATTGATAGATAATAATGAGTAGAAATGCTCTTTAGAGACATGTCATGCTGGCCCGTTTAAAGCCGAGAGAGTTTCTCCTTTTTAGTAAATTTTGTTGTTTTTTTTTTTAACTAAAGAATACCCCGAGGGTATACCGCACCGATGGCAAGGAGTCGGGTCCTCGCCTTCCGGGAACTACGGGTTGGACTATTTCCCCCTCCGGGGAGGGTCCTCCGGAACCCCCGCTCTTTGGTATTGTGGTGTCGCGGGGGTTCCCTCGCCCCTCCCCTACGGGTATGGGAAAAGCGTCCCCCCTGTGTTCCCCGTCGGCTCGAGCCCCCTAAATTGCCGTGTAATCCCTTTACAAATAATAATATATACTATGTCCCCCGCCGCCTCGAGCTCCCCCCCCACAAAAAAAATCTTTTTATGTTTTTTTAATTTTTTTTTATTTGTTTACATTTGCCTAACCAAAATTTAACAAGGAATTCAAAAATTATCCTTTTCCCTGTAGCTTATTGTGTTTTTTGAGATATGATTGTGGCTCTTCTAGAGCTGGCATATATAACGTATACATCTATAACTCATTAAATTAATCCATTATAATGTTGGTTCACTGATATCTAGATATGTTACTAACCCTGAAACTGTTTCGTTATGTATAAAGAAATACATAATTAAAAGTCATCAGTGTAAAAACTCTAAGTATTTGAAAAAAAAATATTTGGGAGAAACAGTATTTCGAGCCACAATGTTTACTAGTTAATAAAAATTAAACTTTCTCCTGTCTTTGATAATTTCACTGTTCTTTGTGACACTTCTACAAATCCTTTTTATCTAGTATCAATTAAATGTGGCTGCATTGCTAACAGATATAATCATTCTCACAAATTTAGAATCAAATATTTCAAATTCAACTATTTTCAGAACAAAATTGGAACATAAAAGAATACCTCAACTTCACTAACACAGTAAAAAATTTAGACCTTCAATTTATATATACGTAGATCATTTCAAAGGTCCAATTAATAAAATCCAATGAATAAAGTCCATCTTTATATATATATTTATATATATACATTATATATTATATATATTATATATATAAATATATAGTTAATATTATTATATAATATTATATAATATATTATATATATATATAATATATATTATATTAATATATATATATATATAAATGTTTTCATGATAAATTTAATTCTCGGTATCTTGGGTAAATAATCGACACATATATCGTAAAATCGATTTTTAAAACTGTAAAATATCGAATAGGTCCAGAAAGAACTTAAGTTACCCGGGAAAAATTATGAGTTATCAAGAAATCTATTTTCAATTATAAGATTACTATTCGTAATTATGTAATACTAATTTAAAATAAGAAATAATACCATTTAGGTTCAAAGCTTAGCTTTTACTACCCAAAGTAATATCTATCCGAATCCCTTAAAGTGTTTAATCCATTTTAATGATGTTTTTCATTAATTGACCTATATACTATTTATCCGTATTTATCGATATGCATACCTACATAAAAGGGTAGCCGCATATGATGATTATAGTATATTAATTATATATATATATATATTATTATATAATATAATATATATATATATATAATATAATATATGTATATATATAATATATAATATTATATAATATATAATATATAATATTATATAATATATAATATATAAAGTATATAATATATATATATAATATACGTATATATATATATATATATAATAGATATATATATATATTATATATTTATATATATATTATCTTATATATATATATATATATATAAATATATATAATATATATTATGCTTTGAAAAGCGTTTAAAAGATATATAGTAGACGAAAGCGGAATACATTAGCTTCTACTTCCTACTATAAAAGGCAAGATTGAACAATCTTACTTTATTTTTATAAACTGCAAACCTTGTAAAGGGTCACGAGCCACCACTGATATATTTATATTAGTATATATATCTATATATATATATATATTATATATTATATATATATTTATATATATATAATATTATATAATATATTATATATTGTAGGGAGGTTTAGGTTATATTTATTATATAAATATATATATTAATATTATAGTTCTTTTGTTGAAGTTGTTATTTTAAGTTAATAAGTCGATTGTAGCCTTCAGCTTTACTTCCATCGGCTCTTTAAAAAGACGACTTAATCAATACTTGATAAAAAATCTTTCACTATATATACTTATAATATTTATTATATATATATAATTATATATTATTATATATATATATATATATATTAATATTATATATATATATATATATATATATATTATAATATAATATTTAATATAATATAGTATATAAATAATTAATATATATATATAGTATATATATATATATATAATATATATATATATATTATATATAATATATAATATATATATATATTATATATATATTATTATATTAGTAAATATACTTGTAATATATATCGGGCTGTAGCCAAAAAATTTTTCGGGGGGAAGGTGTGAGATTAAGATTTTTATATATATATATATATATATATATTATTTATAATATATATATATATATATATATAATAGTATAATATATATATATATAGTATATATTATATATATATATTATATTATATATACTATATTATATATATTATAAATTCAAATATAAAGAGAATAAAATTCATCTAACATTGAAGCAATTTTTGATAACAAAAAAAAATATAATTTTATTTTAAATATAAAAAAATTTCTTCATTGAGCTCTTTAACAGCGAAATGATTGATAACTTCCTCCGGTATAATTGTGTAGTCTATGAAACACTAATTAAAGCCAGTTCTGTTAGGCTTTCTTCTCCTGTAGAATTGAAAAAGTAATGTTTAGAGCCTTTTCAGAGTAGAGAAATATTTTTCGAGTTATGTTTGAGTGAAATAAATGGCCAAAATCTTAAGCAATCCAAGTTGTAACTGTACAGATCGAATATTTATTTGCAAATTCGTAAATTCTTTAATAAATTTCGATAGAATGAGTGACTTAACAAAGATTAGTAACTGTATGCGAGTTGGGTCATGGAAATTGAAGGAGTGTGGTAATTGTTTGAAACTGGCTTTGAAAATCATCAAGAAAAGAAAATGTAATTGCCCTATATCTTTTCATATTACATTGATTCTCACACGAGACATTTTCATTTCTCCATTAACAGAAATAGAATGTTCTTTTGCACCTTACAAAATGTTTACAATTTTCACTCGATGTTTTGCTAGAAAAATCATTCAAAACAAACAATCATTCGATTTCATTCAGATATGATTAAGAAAGCAGTTATCTGCCACTAATTGGAGACTTGCAATGTCAGTTTAATTGTAGTACTATAATAGCAAAAGTGAAGGGGAATAAGTTGAAGTCATAAATAAACTTATAGCAAAATTGCTTCTTGATTAAATGACTTCAAAAGTTGAGTTTTTTATAAGAAGATTTAACTATTCTGATCAGTTCAAACTCCTCTAATCTCCACAAATTTTAAAAAATTTCCCTAGATCGTAACAATTCCATCGTATTTTCACTCGCCTTGTTCTTCGCCAATTCTGTGTGAGTTTTTGCCATATGTATTGGAAAAACCTTTCTATTTTTTTCTATTAAAATTGTATTAAGTCCCCGCCTTTGGCAATTCTAAAATAGTACCGTTAGTTGCAATTCGCTATTGCCATAAAGATTTGTAGTATGTGTTGTAACTTCACAGTAAAAGTGTGTTGTACTTCACAGCAATGGACATATATGGCCACTGAATATTTTCGACAACTTAAACACCTTTTAAACTCTTTCAGTTGCTTTTGCACCATCAAAGTTCGTTTTCATCAAAAAGTCACTAGTTTTATCAGCATTACTTATCTGTAAATCCCCTATGGATCTCCATTAATGCTTCCAACAGCCACTTACCTAAGAATCTTCACGGAACCTAAGATTTTTTTTTTATTTCTATTTATATAAACTCTTAATATTTATGTATTTACATTATATGTTTTATCTAATGAAACGAAATGTTTAAGAGAATCACTCGATAAAAAGATATGAGCAGAGCTACCATAAGCTTACATTGTTGGAGGCGACACCCCCTGACCTCTATCTACTGCCTTGTTATATATATATATATTATATATATAGTATAATATATATATATATATGATATATATATATTATATATTATATATATATATATAATATATATATATAATAGCAGTGGCGTATCTAGGGGGCTGCCAAGTTTTAACAGTTTTAACATGGCGCCCTCCGAAATTTTTAGACATCTAAAAATTTTTTAAGTATTATATCCGTTAATAATAATATAAAGTGCAGAGTTAAAATAATTTTATATAATTCGTCGCTGTTAGGAACAAATCTGAATCGTAAGTTCTTTAGTTAAAACTACACTTGAAGCTATCAGAGAAAATGCAACATTAGAAATTTCAGCAGATTTTTGAAAAATATGTAACGGCATCTGAATCGTAAGTCCTTTAGTTTAAACTAAACTTAATGGTTTCCTTTCAGAGAAAATGCAACAATTAGATTTCAGCAGATTTTTTGAGAGAACTCTCTAAGAGACTTGAATCGGAGCTGGAAATGAAAAATTGGCTGTACGCAGATTAACAAATTCCAAAAATACAGACCCAACATTCCTACTTCCGACCACAAACTTATTATCGCACATTTATTTTTATACTACATTTGGTAGTTAATATCAGCATTAGGAGAGAGGTTTTAATCATAACGAAATTATTTCTTCCTGCAATTGTCATACCGAACAGTTGTAATGAG
>JABUQX010069135.1:15000-20000 GCA_015478945.1 Trachelipus rathkii
CGAGAGGGGCAATCATTACAGCCATTAATTCTGCCGTAAAAATTGAAGCATGATGGGAAAGGGTATGGGAAAGTTTGAGGTCAAGAAAAGATAGCAGACGCGATCCACTGTCCCTTGTTTAGATGAGTCAGTAAATACTGGAAGTAAAATCCCACCGGAATCTGCGAAATAGACAGAATGATGCCTAACAAGGCAGCGCAGGTGTGCTAAATTTAGAGGTCATGAAACCAGAAAGATGGTGGAGAAGAGAATAGCCCAATGTGTGGAACCTGCATCATAAGAGAGAATCGCAGCCCCTTACCCAAAGGATGAGTAAGGGAAGTTAGCATGTTATAAACTGTTGTTTCGAAAAAATGCATAGGAGATTCTGAGGTATCTCTCGCAGGAATCGGTGTAGAGCAGATGGCATGAGGTTTGAAACAAAGAGTAACCTGTGCACATTGTGTTCCCTTCGAAGAGGAGTGGCATTCACATCGAATTCAACTTCAAGTTCCACCCCGTGGACGATCGCAAACGGTTCCAGTGAAAACGATCGCCTCGTTTTGAATGATCTAAACAGTGTAGTAGGAGGGAACTGCCCAACTTCGTCAAAATTAGTGTGGGAACTTGTGAATAGTATAGAAATGTTAGTTCCGGCGGTTAGGAATTGCAGGTTCTTCGACTCCCTTTTTTCTAAAAAGTACTGCTGAGGTTTTGGTGCGAGAGAAATGGAAGCCATATGAGAGTTACCCCATTGCGAAATATTCTCAATAGCTAGTTGAAGTTGCCGTTCAAGAAAATAGCAGCCTGCACCGCAAATGTATGGCGCCATTCTTAAACATTAGAAGATAATGACGTGTCCCGGGATAGAAGCCAAACGATGTCATTGAATCGAGAGCAAATAATAATAATACACTAAGAACACTGCAATTCGGAACACCTTCATCCAGAGTTAAGTGGCGTGGTAGAGCAAAAGATCACCGAACCTGGATGGATCTGTTTGACGAAGGCATTTAATAAAGGTGGGGAGGGGCGGTCATTGGAAACCGAGCAAGTAGAGTTTAAGGAGAACCCCAGTTCTCCACGTTGTATCATAAGCTTTTTCAAAGTCAAAAAAGACACCTAGAACCATCCCACCAGTGAGGAGGCTTCCCGGATGTCATGATCCCATTCTATTAACACAGGATCCACGGTCGAGCATTTTCGGAAAACAAGCTGGAGGTTTGAAAAAGCCTGGCGACTCTCCAGAATAGGGAGAAGGCGGCCTGAAAAGTGAAAAAATTTTCTCCATTAATTTACAAGTATGACAGTTCAGTGAAATTGGTCTTTGGTTATCCGCCAACTTCGGATCCATCCCAGGTTTGGGAATAGGGATTACAAAAAAGTGTAGTCCAAACAGATGGAAAAAAAGGATTCAATCCAGATTCTGTTATGCAAGTCCAGCAAGAACACTGATGAAGAAGGGTGAATATGACGGAGCATAATGTACGAAATCACGTCTGGCCAAGGCACCGTCTTACTATTCGACATGCCAGTTTGATAGCTTGCAAGTTAAAGAAGACTGTAAGGTATATCTTTACCTTCACTAGTTGAAAATCTGGCGTTGAAGTCGGTAATTTCAACTTTGAAAGGCTTAGGATAGAAATTGCATATCGGTTTATGTCAGTCCATAACGAACGTGGGAAAGTTGTTTGGAGTGGTGAGAATTTTCTGTGCAACTTTCCACACTGAAAAAAAGGAGAGTTGTGGAACTGACAGTCGAAATATAAGTTTGAAAGTATTGTCTATGAGTTTGGCGATTAATTCTACGAGATCTCTTTGCAGCTGCTTTAAAAATAATCATGTTTGGGGTGGTGCGGCTCCTTTGGTATTGCTTGTAGATTTCTTCTTCTCCCGGTTTAGCCTGGCACACTCTTGGACCACCAAGGAGTTGCCGAACTCCTACCTGCGGAAGATTGCCGGTTGCAAGCTCTGCGCTGTAAATACTTGCTGGAAAAGTAAAGCGCAATGTGAACCCAACTTATTGAAAGGAGAAAGTGAATAGCTGTGCTGCATGAAAAGGGGTCCACTTAGCTCCGGTCATAACGCCAGCTAATTGGGTTTAGCAGTTGCTCTGCAAAGTTCATTTAAGAGCTATTGGTTATGCATGCCATAAGACCAATCATAATAGTTGAGTTTAGCGAATTCTGACGAAAATAGATTTTATTTTCGATAATCATGTTTTTTTGTTATACTTTTCGTCCCCATGTAAAAGATCTAAAAAAGCGCTGCCAAACCTCTCATAATATAAACTATGACCTACCCGAATTTTTTTTTTATGATTAAATTGTTTATACCCATTAAGTTTAGGTTATTTATTAAGTTTTGTTAAATATTTACTCTGTCAATATAAAATTTTAGGTTAGATTACCGTTGACCTTACTGATTCAACCTAAAAAAACATTGCTTCATCATATATATATAGAAATATATAATATATATATATAAATATAGATTATAATATATATATATAATATATATTATACTATATTATAGATATCATATATATATATATATATTGTGGCAGTTTTTCAACCAATAAAAACATCGATTGATTTTAAAAAATCAAAGCGGGACCAGGTAAAATGATCCATAAGAGAATGAAGCAAATGAAATATTAATACAGAAGAAGACGTGTATCTAATCGTCATTGTAGGGTCGTTGTTAAATATCCTAAGGAAGGTGTTAGAGATCAACAAGGGATCTTAGAATTAGACTAAGTGACATAGCTCGTCCATGCGTGGCGAAGTTGAACTCTCTTCAGTTAGCAACGCATGGCAGCTGCTTAAACAGATAGCTAAGTCGGCTCGTAGTGACTCACTATTCGCGAGACCTAATAGACTTCGGCAACGTAAGATCGTGGACAGATGAATTTGTGCTGCCACTGCATGATGGTATGAAGAGGTACTGGAGAATAGGGGACAATTTATGAATTAGTATTCCTGCACCTCCTATATCATTGTCACCTCTTTTGGTATAGAGCTAAGGAAGCAGATTTATATTCCTAACGCGTTCGAAAGTTACATGCAATAGTTAGTCTGCAAACATATGCACTTTGTTGTACATATAGGATTAGTTGAACAAGTTTTTCAAAATTAGAATAGTACCACGACAATTCCATTAAAGGAAGCCATGATTATGTTATTATTAAATATATGGGATATTTTTGAGACAACTTCTCAATGTGTTGGGGTAATGTGGGAAGTGATTCAGAGGGATGAAAGCTGAACGCATGTCAGACGAGAAGAGCTACAACCTGGTGTTAAAAATCACAATACAACAGAAATTTGCGTGACGATCCGTATTTTGGGTAGTTTTCAGTAGTATTGGTGAGAGCTTTGCCATGATATGCTAAGTAAGTGAGTTCACAAATCATGCTTATTAAGTGAAACTTGGTTTGGTCATTGGAAGAGAAACCAAAATGCTCATATTTATGAATGAAAGCGATATCAGCATCTGCCAAGCAAGCAGATTCAGAAATTGTTGAGAATATCAGGAAGTTCCAATGAAGCAGGTTAAGTAGGTGACACCGGAAAGTCACGTTTTTGTTAAGAGTGCATTGCGTGGGCTCCAATATCAGGATCCGTGGGTATACCGTACGACATCATCTAACTCTAAACTTGTGTCAGGAGCCTCAGGTGAGTAATTTTTGATATCTGAGCAATTGAAGTTCTTACCACCAACAGCATTTAGAAAGCATGAGCGCTGGCGAGTTGCGATTGAACGGTTTTCATAGTCTCTCTCGAAGCGCAAGATGTTATTACGGAGGAGTGGCCGTCACATCAGGTCCATTGGAACTATAACCTATTTCATCCGCTAATGCATAGAATCATTAGAGTGCTAAGGTAGAATTCGGAAGAAGTTATAAGAGGATTCAGAAGAGGCTGCGAATAAATTCCTGCAAGCTACCAAAGCTGCTTGGTGTGTTGTTCATAGCTGTTGATGTTGATACAAACTACTGAGTCGCTGCTTTATATATCAGGATAGATTTATGACGACGTCTCTTCTGAGTTGGCATTTTTACATCTGGAGGTCAATTGCTTTGCTTAGAATTCGAATGTTATGTATTTTAGCGAAATAATCTTTAGCTTGGTGAATAATCTTTTTTTGTGTTTAGGAATATCTTTTCAGGAATTGAGTATGGTGGAGAAGATTAGGGACATAGATGCAGGCCTCCTACGTGAGTTTGGCGAACTCATCGGGAAGGTGTGGACATGCGGATTATGCGCCTTACAGTGTTTCAGGATAACCAAGCCGTGGATATTTAATAAACCAACGTCATGTGTGGAAGAAATACGAACAAACGTACGTAAACCCTATTTGCACCTTGAAGGGATAAAGGTGTAAAGGTCAACATGATACTATGATTTGGGGACAGGCGGTCCCGACTAGGGGGAAATCGATAAGATGTATGAACGGAAATCTTTCTGCGGGAGATTTCTTGAATGAGAGCAATCATCTCGCCGTTTTTCATCTTAAAGTATAAATGGGCCTTAGATGTGATTCTATTTCATCAGGAGTAGAAATAAGAAATGTTTCAGAGAGACGTTTAAGGATGACCAAGTTTGGAACTTTGATTTCGTGATAGTAGACGACGAGAAACCGATTCTCATTAATGCTACTTAGTTCGGCCTTCAATCTCCTAAAGCTGCTCAAGAGTACATCCTAAGAATAATGCTCTTTGCTCGAGTAAGAGCTTGAGTTATGGATCCAATAGAGTAATATACCGGAATGATGTTGTTCAGCTGCAGTCCTTTGGGGAGAAGCATAGAAGAAATCAAATGAGAACGACATACGTGAGTACATTTTCGGGATTGTCCAACCGTTTGGCTCCTGGGTGTCAAGCATACTGGGACAAATCGCGAGTTATGGCAGAGACCTTCAGGTGTTAGTAGAAGAATTAAAAGCTAACACTTATGTCTCGCTAGAGTAGGACGGCGAGGTAGGATCAGCTGGGAACCCGATAGATGTTAATAATGTAC
>JABUQX010069135.1:25000-34945 GCA_015478945.1 Trachelipus rathkii
AAGATTTTATTATTATGATTATTTAAAAATTAGAGCGCACAAGAAACGAAATAATTATTCGTGTATTTGTTTCTGTCTATTCCGACTAAGTTCTAACTTTTACCGTTTAATGTTATTTTAAATTTGATAATTAAAAGGAAAAAGAAAAAAAAGAATACATTTTTGCATATTATATGATATATATAATGATAGATATAATAATATAAATATCAAATAATGTATACTATAAATATTTCACTTCTTAATAAATCTATCTTTAATTTTTCGCGCCTCTACAACACTCTACCTAGTGCTATTTCTTTAGCTGTTATCTAAGCAGGTGATGGGCCCAAACGACTGACTTTCTTATATATCAACCCTGTTTAAAAGATCGCTTCCCTCTGTCCCCTCTCTCATCCCTACTCTATCTCTCTTAAAACCGCCTAAAGTGTCTGCCTCTCATTCCCCACCCATTCTCTCGCTCCTATCCCTTTTCTGAAGGTGAAGTCTAAAATGGAATTTTGTTGAGATAAATCCAAATTAATCCATATGGAATATTCGGTTGGATTGGAATTGGATAGAAATAGGATTCCCAGACGTAGGAATTATGATTCACAGACTTATTTTACATCTTGCTCCAGTTTTACGATTCCCAAAAGTTTTAAGAGGGCAGTCATGTAATAAAAAAAGATATTAAAGTGAGATTTGTTTGAATTGACATAATTTTATATCAACAAAACTAGTTCTGATTTCAAATATGTGAAGAATTTCTACAAGTAAGGACTCTCCCTCAGAAAATAAAATTCATAAGGATTTTAATCTAATAGTATTATAAACAAGACTTGGAAAAATAAATCAGAAAGAATAATCAAAGTAAAAGATATTAGTCCAATTAGCAATTAGAAATATAATTCCATCTTGAGAAAAGATGGCCTATAGTGAATAGGTAATGCATCGGATGTTGGGTATTAATGATTGCTAAAGTTTTATGGAGTTGTACCAAGGCGATTCATTTCAATTTGATTCTTGTGAGTTGAACACTGATTCCTTAATGGAAGGTGAAATGGGTATATTATTCAATGAAATATCTTGGGGAGGTCTCTGATTTATTCTTTCAAACATTTTCTACACAATGCTTTTCTTAGACCAAGTCAAATAAATAATCACTATGATAAAAATAAAATAACACTAGTTGTTCCTCCACCAATATGGGATTAATTTAACTTGAGAAAAGATAAGGTTAATGGTCGTGGATGATTATATTACTGTCCAGTCTCATATTTCCACTGAATCTGTTCATTATTGAAATTTGACCAATGCTGAGAGAATGTTTGTTAAAGCAACATGAGTTAAAAATTAAACAAAACTTTATCGGATTGAGCAATTAATGAAGTTAATGAAATAATTTCTCTTAAATGAATGGGGTTTTAAAATGATAAGTAGCAGAGTAAAAGTACAAACGTAGAATATAAAAATAAAATTATTTAGATCTGTACGAAAGGTCTTTCGCAGGAAATAGAAGCTCTAATTTTTTCTGCAAAATATATAATAGTAAAATGTCCTAGGGTTACTGTAAAAGGTTCTTTAGATTTAAAAATAGTTATAGGCATGATGAAAAATTAGTAGTATAGTTAAGCAAGAAGCGATAGCAAGCATGTTTGTCATCAATAGATGTAAAAGGTTGTGATTGAGGCCAAACCGCTGTTTCCCTATGTATACACAATAATCGTGACCAACTTTCGTAAATAAGTTATATTTCGCGGACCATACATTAACGAAAATGGTAATTATCGTGTATTGATACATTATTCGAACGACGTTTCATAAATGGAATGAAGTTGGGAATGGAATTAACTTATATGAAAAAAATTTCTTCATTTGAATGATCATGCTCGTTGCTATATAGATTACTTGCCGAGTTTATGGTCCATGAGTATGTCAAAATAATGAATGTTGTCCGTTCTAATTGCTTATGATAGACTGTACATTAGTGGTTGTGTCATTTCTATATATATGGTAACAAAAGAATGGTCGTGATAAAAGTTGATCATTAGTTATCTGTTCTTACTAATTGAATGAAGTGAATAACTAATATTATCATTTGTAATACTGTTATCTGGAATATTCAAACTTAAGTAGAGATAATGCAAAAACTGGAGTAACATTTTCATTACAGTCTGAAATAATTATTACTTCGATTAATCTATGTGTGAGGAATTTAGTTAAAGTGGAAAATAAAATAATTAATTAAATGTATGCAATCGAAAGATAGTTGATTAAAGAAATGGAAACAAGATAATCAGATTAATTTTAGAATAAAAATGAATAAAGGTTGAATATGTTTCTGGAAATAAAATTACTTAATGAAATCAAATTATTAACATAAAAGAACTACACAGAAATTAAATCAGTTTACTGGAAAACATAGGCTAATACAAATAAACTAAACAAATTAGAAGATTACTGATCTTATAATTTAAACGATTATTATTATTATTTTATTATTTATATTTATCATATTATATATTATTTATTATTAAATTTCATTATTATTATATTATTATTATTATTTTATATTTATATTTTTATTAGTTTATTATTATTATTTTATATTATTATTATTTTTATTATTATTACTATATTATTATTGTTTATTCATTAATTAATATTATAATTATAAATTTGTATATTATATTATTGTATTATATTATTATTAGATATTATTTATATTAAATTATTATAATATATTTATGTTTATTATTATTATTAATTATTGATTATATATTCTTCATTATCACATCTTGAACTTGAAAAAGCATCTTAAAACCTCGGACAAGGTTTAGTATTTTTTAGATAGAATCAGAAAAAAAGCTCCTAAATCCACAGCATTGTAGGTAAACACAAAAATTACATCGTAAGGAAACACGTGTCAGTATCTTGCAAAACTTGTATATCTATTAATTATTATTATATAGTATTATTATTATTTATTATTTTATTATTATTATTATTATTATATTATATTATTATTAATATTATTATTATATTATTATAGTATTATATTATATTAATTATTTTATATTATGATTATTATTATTATTTATTATTATTATTGTTATTATTATTATTATGTTTTATTATTACTATTATAATATTGATTATGATATATATGATTATTATTTATTATTATTATTATTATTATTTTATTATTATTATTATTTTATTATATTAATTATTATATTATTATATTATTATTATTATATATTATAATTTAGTTATTTCAATTATTAATTATATTATATATTATTATTATTATTATATTATATTATTATTAATTATTTTATGATTATGATTATTATTATTATATATATTATTATTATTATTTGTAACTATTGAGTGTGAAATTGAAATTCCACCATAAAAACGGAACATAATCTGCAATTAAGTTAAAAGCGTAAAAATGTGTCAGATTATTAATATTATTATTATTAATTTATTAGATTATTATTAGATTATATTATTTATTTATTATTATTATATATTATATGATTTATTATTATTATTATTATTATTATTATATTATATATTATTATTATATTATATTATTATATATTAGTGTTATATTATTATTATATTATATTTGATTAATTATTATTATATTATTATTATTATTTATTTTAGTTATTATTATTATTATTATTATTATTATATTATTATTTTTATTATTATTATTATATTATTATTTTATTATTATTGATATTGTTATGTTCAGTTTATATTATATTATTATTATCATTATATAGTATTAGATTATTATTATTAGTATTATTATTATATTATAATTGTTTTATATTATTAGTAATATATTATTATTATAATTACTAGATTGTAGAGTGATTTTGCATCACGATACTGTTTAGTATTTTATATATATTATTTATTATTATTTTTATTATTATATTATTATTATTATTATTATTATTAGTTATATTATTACTATTCATATTATTATATTATATATTATATTATTTAAGGATAATATTATTATCATTGTCATCTATATATTGATAAGTAATATACTTATTAAACTATTTTATTATAGGTATTATTATTTATTTTTATTTATATATTATTATTATTATTATTATTCTCATTATTATTATGAAATTATATTATTATATTATTATATATTGAATTATTTTATTATAATTTTATTATTATTATAGTATGGATCACGCTAAAACTGATCCATTATTATTGGTTCGCTATTTAGATAAGGTTTATGAGTATTTGTATTATTAATATAATTATTTATTATTTTATGAAATTATTATATTAGTAATTTATTAGTATTTATTAGTATTATATTATTATTATTATTATTATTATTATAGTATTATTTAGTAAAATAATCATTTGTGTAGATTAAACTTAAGCTATTTCTTGGACTGTGTATAGTCACTAGTATTATCACGTATTCTAATACTAAATATTTATTGACATTAATTAATACAATTATGTTAATATTAGAAAAGAAGAGGCATCTGCGTAGTATGCTCAAATGTAATTAATACGTATTAAATGTATTTCGGGGCTCAAAGGGCACAACACTGTGTTTCAATCAGTAGCCCCATTTCAGAAAGGAGTGAAATTGAATCCTATTTACATGATTCCTTGCCTTTTTCTACTGGGAACAAGAGCTGGATTTGCCGCCTCCAATTAAATTTGAAACGGATCAACTATTTCTGAATAAAATTTTGAATTTTGAATTGAAAATTAAAATTAAAGAACTTTTAGTGTGATAAACTTAAAAATTATAGCATTCTGACTACCATGAATTAAAATAAAATTAAAAGGATTCTTAATATTAAATAAACAAGTAAGATTATATAGTATGAGGCTAATTAATATTAATAAAATGTCAGCTAATTAATATTAATCAAAGCTATTTATAGCATAAAGCTATTCTTAATTAAATAAAAAGGCAAGCATTAATAGCTAGGGCTAATTAAATTAACAAAAGTGACCAATAGCATAAGGCTTAAATAAAATAAAAATTTTATTAAAAGAATTCTTAATATAAAATAAAATCTGAATTCATATTTTTTATTTTCTAATATTAAAACAATTTTCGATTTTTATTTTATTGCAAACAAAAATAAAAAATAAAACAAATTTTGTTACAATAAAAAATAAAATGTATATAACCAATACCGGAGCCGCATTTGTATATTTAAAATAATAGTTTTTAAGTTTCAAAAGAAAGAATTTCAAAGTATGGTGCCAAAAAAAAATTCTGAATTCGTAACGGACAAGATGAAAAAGACCAATCGCGAGAGAAAAAAGTAAGCCAGAAAAAAGAAAAATCTACAATGTTCAACTATTTTTAATAGAAATGGGGAATCTCCAATGTCAAGGTTCTTTAACACAAAAAAAATAAATAAAGATTTATTACAAAATTTTACCAATTCTAAGAGATTTATAATCTTAGAGGCAAATATAGAGTCTATTTCTCTTAGTCATCTAATAAAACACTGAGGTCTCTTAATCTGTTTCAGTGACTCCTTTGTTGCTTCTTCCGTTCTTGGTGGTAAAGATTGAAGAGTCTCTTTGTCTTGTTTGACTTCTTGTAACTCTTTGTTCCACATCCCTCGACCTCTGAATTGCTGGTGAAGTTATACGACGGATCTTCTTTTCTATCATCTCTTGTGCCTTCAGATGTTATATCATAAAATCTTCTGGAGTGTTACCTCATATTTTGGAAAAGTGCTTCAGAACGTGACATATCCCTTAACAGTTCCCTCTGCAAGTGGATTACCAAAGTATTCTCTTGTTACTTCATGCATACAGGCTGTTCCTCGTGCTTCAGAACTGTCTGAAAACATATAGAATCTTCTTGTCTGATTGGTATACGAGACGTCTATACCTCTTACTTGAGTTCTTGTTTTGGGAGTAGAATTCATCAATCTACTTCCTGAGGATATCAGTATCTTTGGTTACAAGAAGTTGTGTTTCTCTACAGGATTCTCTGTTCTTTGTTGATCCTCTGGATATAATGTTTATGTTCATCTAAAAATTAGGGGAATCCACGAAAATGTTGAGATTCTTGATCACTCTACCTGCTCGATCTATTCTCAGTTTCCATACTGTTCTTTCTTGATTTTCGGGAATCATGTTCTTGAATTGCATCTGGATTCAAAATCTCATCATTTCAAAGGAAAAATAAGATTCTGTAATCTTTTCTACTTGGAATTATCTTACATTATCCCGTGAAACGGAAATAATTTCGTTGAATTTAAACACGAAAGCATAAGCTTATTTGGCTCCTTTATTTGATTTACAATAAAGGTGCCTTCAAATCTTTTTTCAATTAGAACTTTGTTCTGGTTTCTTTAAAGCATTTACAAAAACATAATCGCCCACTTTAATTCTGTTGTGCATGTTTGGTTGCTGTCCAAGCCTTAATTTGTTTCCTTTTCTAGACTTTCTCTAGCTAAATCTCTTATTGCTTCCATTCTTTCAACTACGACATTCTTTTCTTCCAATTTTTTTTTTTTTTGGTATTGAAAAAAAAATGGAATTTTTTTTTTTCTAATTGTTCTTTTTTTTTTTTCCGGGATTATTTGTAAATGGAGAGACAAAGTCAGGCATCTCGTAGGGAAGTCTCTTTATATATCCATGCAGGACGAAATGTGGAGAAGATCCAATTGATCTATTATACGATGTATTACTTGCTATTTGAGCAAAAGAGAAGTATTTTGACCAATCTCTGTGATTGTCTTTTACAAAATGACGGAGGAAATTTTCAATGCCGCATTCAATCTTTCAACTACCCCATTTTGACTTGGTTTGTAGGGCAGAATATTAACCTTTTTTATCCTAAAAGCTTTACATAGCTCTTTGAAGGCAGCTGAGGTAAATTCTGGGGCATTGTCTGAGGCTAAAATTTCTGGGCTCGAGCCGACATATTATTCTTTCATGTAAAGCTTGAGCAAATTCTTGGCTTGTTCTTGACTTACAGGCGACTAATTCGCAATATCGAGTCAAAACATCTCTGAAGACGAGAATGTGTTTGGCTCCTGAAATTGAACATGTGGGAAGTTTTCCTATACTATCCACGTGTACTCTAGAAAACGGAGTATAAGGAAGAGGCCATCTGTTGATTTCTGCTTTTGGAGTCTAGGACCTTTAACCTTAGCACAAGACACGCACTGGAGAACATACTCCTTTACTAACTACTTAGATGAAAGGAAAAACTATCTTTCTCTAACTCGATTTTTCAGTTCTTTGCTCCTCATCCCACTTCCAAGTGAGATGGCACTATCTATAACTGAGTAATCATGTCTATTCTGGTATGTATTACATTAATTCCTTTCTAGTTGATAGATACAAACACTTGCTTAGGAAATGTGGATAAGTCTTGGGTTTTCCACCCACTTAACTAATTCTGTTAATCTAGGCGCAATTCTCTTTCCCTATTAAAAGTTTCTTCGTTAAAATAAAATCTTTTCTGGGTAGCATCGGTTTCCTTTAAAGAAATAAACGTTTGGAGCTTTTGCTGAATGCCTACTCAAATAATCTGGAGGTATATTAGTCTTTCCTGTCTTATACTTAATTAGTGTTGAAAAAACTATTACAACAATAAATTCATCGCGCCAACCTCCCAGCTGCTGCTTATTGCGGAAAAAAGCAGATGTGGTTATCAGTTAATATGGTGATTGGGTAACCAAACACCTATTTTTAAACTTCTGTAGTGAAAAGACAACAGTCAAACATTCCTTTCTATAAATATCATAGTTTAATTCACGCCTTCTTAACACTCTTGAAAAAACGAACGAATGCTTTCTTTGCCATCAGTCCGACAATTTGGTAAAGTACTCCTATCCGTTAGCTCACATGCGTCCTGTACTATAAGAATGGCTTGGCAACTACTGTGAAAAAAGTTAACTGAGGTTGCACCACAAGTTTCTCTTTTAAGAGCTCAAATGCTTTTTGGTGTTCTTCCTTCCATTCAAATTAACATTCTTTTTTATTAAATTATAAATGCGTGTCGCAGCATTAGGCAAAGTCACAATAAAAGCGAAAATACGAGAAAAATCCTAATTAGATTGTTGTTTTAACACTGTTGGAGTACAAACTCTTCAACATTCTATCTCGCTGGGTCTGGGTAAATTCCGTCTCTTCCTTCTTAATCCTAAGTATGACACTGAGGTTTGTAAAACAGGACTTAGCATTAACTCTTAATATTATTATCTAACGCATAAACTTTCCTTAAGTTTTCCAAATGTTCTGCCTTATTTTACCCATGATTAAGACATCTCAAATTACACTTGGCAATAGGTCCTAATAAATGGTTCAACGCAACTTGCATTGTCCTAGCATAGGTACTGGCATTTCTATGCCCAAATAAAAATCTGGTTGGGCAGAATAATCCTTCCTGTACGGAAAATAATTTCTGTGTTTCCCCTCTCTCAGGAATGTACGCGTCATTAGTCAAACACTAGTAAAAATTGTACGCCTCCTAGGACGAAAATATTCTCTATTGAGGCAGGTGGGACACATCTGGGACGCTGAAAGAGTTAAGTACCTATAAGTCTATACAATGAATCTGTTTATTAGACTTCTTTTTGCCACCAACCAGTAGAGTGAACAGTATTGAGCGAATAGCAAGCTTTAATATTCCATTTCTTAAAGCTGCGTCAGCGTTTGAATTATCTATGTCTTCCAAATAACGATACTGTTTTCTAAAAAATATCTTTGGAAGCATCTGAAGTAAATCTATTTCAAACTTCTGTATGGGACACACAGGAACTGCGTCATCATCTAGAGCAATAACGTCCTTGTATTCCATTAACAAATCCAGAAGTTCTTCTAAATGCTCAGGTTTCTGTAAAATAAAAACATCTGCTTCTTCTTTACTCAAATTATCTGTTATAATCTCTCTGTATGCATCTTCAACTGTTTAATCATGACAAAGTTCTCTAGCAGTTACGATACAATAGATCCTTATGGCTTATTTTCTGTAGCCTAGTAGCAGTTTTATTTAAAATATCTTTTTCATTAATCCTTAAAATAGGATGCCACTTCCCTATATATTTATTTCTTCTTAAATAAAAGTTTCACTTAAATTAATATAACTTAATATAACTTCATTATTTCTTTACTGGGCACACAGAGTTTGCAAAATATAATGGCCCTAAGAAAAAAGCAGGTGTTATTAAACACATCTTTTTCCAGTTTCAAATCTCCTTATTCTCAGTTCTGATTTCAAATAAACCAAAGAAATGAGGGTGCCATTGTTTCTTCTATTAATAGCAATTAAACTTCTTTTTCTTCGTCTGCTATTAAAGGTCCTTCCTCTACTGGAGGAAGTTGTGTTTCTTTGTTCTCTTGAAGAACAACTTTATTTTTATTTATTTTCTATCTCTTGTAGGCTTCTTCCAATGGCCTCTTTAATTCTGTCTTTGTTAGGCTTCTTCCAGTGACCTTTATCAATTAAACTCTTGTAGGCTTCTATCAATGACCTAGTAATAATAATCCTGTTAGGCTTCAATGGACCTCATTTAATTATCTCTGTGTAGCTTTCCAAATTGAGCTCTATAGTTACTGGTTTAACCAGTTATCACTGTATATTAATTTACGGATTTCAGTCCTATTTGGAATTATCTATGAAATCTTCTCTAGATCATTAATCATTCTGTCTTTCTTAGTTATGTCATTCGTATCCTTGTTTCATTGAGAAAGAAGCTTCCCTACTTGCCAAGATTTGAACTTTATTTCGGTCTTCTCTTCTTTAAATTTAAATGCAAGAAGAAAGGTCTATTGTCTATGGTTAAGAAGCTAAAAGAACGTCACCTAATAAAATTCCATTCCAAGCTCCAGTGCTTTCAGTTTTAACACACTAAAAGTAACTGCGGTAATACTGTCTTGGTGTCAGTCTCAAAGAGATCAACTTCTCCCAATATC
>JABUQX010069136.1:0-5000 GCA_015478945.1 Trachelipus rathkii
TAATTTGATTTCTATTTACAACGAACGTTTTAAACTTGTAAATAATAATAACAATAATAATAATAACAATAATAATAATAATAATAATAATAATAATAATAATAATAATAATAATAATAATAATAATAATAATCAATAATTAATAATATAATAATGAATAATAATATATATAACAACTCCTGTTTATTTTTAAGAAACTTTGAAAATAATTTTTGTTAACATTGAGTGAATGATATATAATATGTATATGTTTAACATATAAGCGTAAAAGCAGAAAGAAGTAAAGGCTGTGAGCAGTAAAGCAGTAAAGCAGTAAATGAGTAAATCAAACCATCACACTGTTGCTGAGGTACTGCGCTCTTGATTTACTGTCGTACATATTTTAGGGCAGTAAAGTAAATGTTTTAATGGAATTTCTTTAAATTTTATTTGACGTACAATGTGTAATGTGTTCTTAGTATAGATCACGAGGCTGGTGGGTGGCATTGTTTTGCCGGGGTGATTGTGATTGTTGAAGATAATGCTTCTTGAGGTGTTGTTGTTTTCATTGTTGATGTTGTTTCATGGGTTGTGTTTGTTTTCACTGAGGATGTTGTGGCTTTGGCATGACTCTGGTTCTTGAGCTGATGTTGTTGCTGGTGGTTGTGATGAATGGTGTGTCTCTCTCCTCTCTCTTCATCTTTCTCTCTGTTCTCTCTGTGTCTCGCTATCATCATCTCGTGTCTGCTCGCTCTCGTCGTCTTGTTCTTCGCTGCGTCTTCTCTTCTGGTCTTTCGTTTCTGGTGTAGGTTCGCTGGAGGGTCATTGCACCTTGTCTGAAAAAAGGTGACTATGTTTAGAGAACATCTTTCAATTTAATAATGATAATAATGATAATGAATAATAATAATAATAATAATAATAATAATAATAATAATAATAATAATAATAATAATAATAATAATAAGAAGAGAAGAAGAAGAAGCAGAGAAGAATGGAAAATAGATCGTAAAAAAGTTCAAAGTTAAAACACATTCATAGGTTTCATGTTGTTCTTTTTGTCTTGTTGCCATGGCGGTGACTGTTGTTGTTGTTGTTACTGTTGTTGTTGTTGTTGTTGCTGTTTTTGGTTGTTGTTGCTGCTGTTGTCGTTGTTGTTGTTGTTGTTGTTGTTAATGCCTTTATGATTGTTGCTGTTTCTGCTGTGGATTTTGTGATGATGAAGAAGGAGAAGAGAAAATGAAAGATAAGAAGAATGAAAAAAAAAATGGATCGAAGAAGAACATCTCCCTCTCTCCCTCTCTCATCTCTCTCTCTCTCTCTCTTCTCCTCTTCTCTCGTTCTCTCTCTCTATCTCTCCTCTCTCTCTCTCCTTCTTCTCTCCTCTCTCTCTCTCTCTCTCCTCTCCTCTCTCTCTCTCTCTCTCAAAAATTCGCAACTGACCAACAATACATCGTATTCATTACTATGTGATTAGCAATTCAAAGAAGAATTGAGAAGCCATAGAATAAGAAGAAGTATACGAAGATACGAATTATAGGGAGGAACGTATTATCGTTACAGAGAGATATGACATTATATGATGGACGACAGATGAGCCAACCAACGCACAGAGAAAAGCAGAAAATGAGTGAGAGGAGAGGGAAGATATTATATTTTTATGGAATTCTCTCTCCATTTATATAGGAGTTAATCGTGAGAGTGGTGAGGAGATTATATTTGACGTCTTTCAGAATGAAAATCCACTTTTAAAGATCAAATCTTCCTTAAGCCGCCTATATATATTATATATATATAGATATATATATAATATATATATATATATATATAATATATATATATATATTATATATTATATATATAGGTATATAAGTATATATAATATATAATATATTATATATATAGATATTATATATATATATATATTATATATATATATATATATATATATATAGTATATATCATAATAATAATATCAATATAATATAATATATAATATATATATAGTATATATATATATATATATATAATATTATATATATATTATTCTATATATTATATATATAGGGGTTTTGAAAAAAACGGTTTTTTTTGTAATTTGTTTTTTTTTTAAAAAAAAACACGTTTTTTTTTTAAAAAACACATGTTTTTTTTGTTTTTTTTTAAAATTACCTCTTTTTTAAAGTATATAAAAGATGTTTTAATTATAACAGTAGTACCAATCCCTTCTAGCCCTAAATATAACTAATTAATACGGATTTTTATATATACAGTATACTATATATATTATAATATATATACATAATATATATATATATATATATATATATAATATATATATATATTATATATATATATATATATATATATAATATATATATATGAATCAAAAAAAGGATGGTAATAAACAGGTGGTTTTGGGGTGTCAGGAAAAAATGAATGGTAGTAATAAGGTGATTGAATTTCTGTGAGGGAGAGGTATGTGTGTAAAGTAATACTTTCTTTTAAACACAAGAGTATTCGCATAAGTAAGCTAGAGTTGGTGTAGGTAGAGATTGGTATACAAAGTGAAAAGTATGATTGATTTTGTGTGGTGAAGAAGGAGATTGTTGAATGTTGTATCTGATGTTAAATTCGTGAGGGGTTTGGAATGGGAATTATCGATCATTATGTTGTTCTTGTAAAATAAGTTAGTGGGGAATTGGATGGAGAGGGAAGTGATACGGAAGGAAGTGGGTAAAATAAAGAGTGAGAAAGTTTAGTGAACAAGGTAAAATAAGGATAAGATGTAAAAACGCTCGCAAGTAAATCAGTTGGATGTGAACAAGTTGGAAACTGAACAATCTGGAAGCAAATGAAGGGAAGCAATAGTTAGCAGTTGCAAAGAGTATGGTGGGTGTGGCTAAAGTAGGAAGTAAGAATGCAAACAGTGAGTGGTGGAATGAAGGAGGTGAATGCAAGCGGTTCAAAAGTAAAAAAGAAGCGTGGTTGAATGTACTAAAAGCAATGGATGAAGTTTCAAAAGAAGATGCTTGGAATTACTATAAGGGAGAAAAAAAGGAATGCTAAAAGATGAATACGTAAGAGAAAAGAAGAGGTGAAAATGAACAGTTTGGAAGAAGGATGAATGGGACTTACAAGGGAATAGGAGCTCTTCTGGAAAGGAAGCGCGAAGGTTAAGAATTAGAATAAGGGCGACCTGCAAAGACTAATGAAGAGAGTGATGGTGCTTTTGTAATTGATGAAATGGATGTTAGGAGTGGAGTGTGAAAAGAACACTTTGAAAATCTGGATAATATTGGCAGTAATGATGAGGTGATAATGAATCTGTTGTGTGGGTTTGATGGTAGCAAGGAAGGAATACGGTATTTTTGGGGTGAGGTTATTAAAGCAAAGAGGAGGAATGGATAGAGTGAGAAAGCTTGAAAATGGTAATTCTGTTATGGTTAGACCAAATTACTTGGTGAAGAAATGATCCAACAGCGGCAGGGAAGATGCTGAAACGGTTGGATCTTGCAGTTGTGTACTAAAGCGTTTATTGAAGGGTATAGTTTCGAGGGATTGGAAGGAGAGCAGTAATAGTACGTTTATATAAAGGGTAAGGGAGATAATGGAAACTGTAACAATTATAGGGTATTTAGTTTATTGAGTGTTGTAGGGAAGATATTGCTGGTAGTTTTGGTCGAGAGTGCGCAGAGTGACTGAAGGACTGATTGGTGAAGAAATAAGGTGCGTTTAGGGAGTAGTAGACGGATGTGTGGATGCAAATCATTACATTGATATTCATAATGATTGAGAAAATGAGGGAGAAGAAAGAATAAATTATATTAGGTTTTAATGGATTTACAACAGGCGTATATAGAGTTAATAGGAAGCTTTATGGCAGGTAATAGGAATATATGGTGTTGGTGGTAGGCTTCTGAATGAATCACAAAGTATGTATGACGATAATGAAGCGTGTTGTAAGAATAAATGGTGTCAATGGTGATTGGCTTAATGTTAATAGCGAAGTGAGACAGGGTTGTGTTAATGTCTCCTTGGTTTATTCAATTTGTATTGGATGGGTTATGAAGAATTGAAGGGGCGTGACAGGAAATGGTGTTTGAATGATGGAGATGAGTGGTTAGGGTGCCCTACCATTAAGATGCGATGGATTTGGTTTTGTGTGGCGAATCTGAAAAATTTGAGAGGATTGTAGAGAGATTTGGCAGGGTGTCTAAAAGGAGGGTTTGTAAGTAAACATAGATAAGAGTTAGGTTATGGTTGTGAGTGAGGACAGTCCTCAGTGTGAAGTTATGTTAGAATGGTGAGCAGCTGGAACAAGTGTCTGAGTTTAAATATTTAGGGTATATGTTGCATGAGAAAGGGACGGGATGATGCAGAGTTTGTAAGGAAAGTGTGAATGGCAAGAAGGTGGCTGGTGCAATTAAATCGTTGGTGGATGTAAAGGGACTAAGTCTTGAGTGCGCTAGGGGTCTTACATGAGGGTATGTTGTTACCTGTGTTATTGTATTAGTAGGTGAGACTAATGGGTCTGGAATAAGAAGTTATAGATCTAAGTTCAATGTGTTCAGATTGTGGACAATCTCAGGGGCATGCTAGGTGTGAAAGAAATTGATAAATGAGGAATGAACATATAGAGAGTTGTGTGGTGTGAAGAAAGGCGTAAACGAGAGAATAAATGAAAGTATGTTTGAGATGGTTTGGTCATGTGGATAAGGATGAATGATAGTCGGTTTTTAAACGCGGATTATAGTGGCGAGTGTGTTTGAAACCGACGGCTGGGAGATGAAGAAAAAGTGGAATTGAGTCAGTAAACGAATGTCTGAAGGAGACAAATGTGAGTTTGGCAGAGGCCGAGAATAAAGGTGCATATAAGAGAGAATGGCGGGGTTGTGTGTGTGAGGGGGTAGGTTGTGGCCCATCTGGGTCAAAGGAATGAACCTTACACTGATGATTTAGCCTAGTGGAGGGTCCCGTCGCAGTCCGGTGAAAGGCCATAGGTGGATTTTCTGTACCGC
>JABUQX010069136.1:10000-15351 GCA_015478945.1 Trachelipus rathkii
AGTATTGGTAAATATAATGAACCAAATTTCTTTTTCATGCAAATAAAATAGGTACGTATTTCTTGTATTTTGAAATTGTTTTCGATGTTATTTTAGCATGCTATAATATTATATATATATAATATATATATATATATAGTATATATTAATATTATATATATATATATATATATAATTATAGTATATATATATATATGAGACAAAGTTCTTAAACGTCCACTACGGAACGGGAGCTCCGATCAAAAAAAATTTTCACAGGGAGCATCTATGATACAGAGAGTAGAGATTTGTTGTCGAAACTGAATTTTTTTTTTTTTTTTTTTTCTTGTTACTTTTTCAAAAAGAAATTAATATTATATATTATTTTTGTAAAAGGTTTAACAACCGGCAATTGTAGGGGCTCTGAGCCGCACGGGAACAGCATAGGGGGGTACGTTTTTCATACCGTAGGGAGGGGCGGAGGAACCCTGACGACACGCGCCAAATACCAAATATTTCAGTTGGGACCTCCTCCGGGAGGGGGTCCCCAAGCCGTCCGTAGTCCCGGAAGGCCGAGAGAACGCGACTCCTGCCATCGGTGAATATCTCTTCTTTAAATCTTCTTTTTTATTAATAAAACCAAATGTATGACTATACTAGAAAATCTATTTATTTTAACGAGTAACCTATAAAAAGGTCTCTAAATAGGCATTTTTATTTATATTACTTATATTTATTGACCAATATTTTTTTTTTATTTTAACGATATTTCCTTGAGTAAAGTTTAACCAGGATTCCAAAAATGTAGTTCTTTTCCCTGTGAGCTATTGTACGTTTTTGAGATATTATTTTTTTTCTTTTCAATTTCGAACCCTAAAACGATCTATTTATGTAATCATAAGAGGTACCTGTGAAATTTTTTGCTCCGAGCTCCGTTCCGTGTGGGCGTTAAGTAACTTTTTACATATATATTATAATATAATATATGAATATATATATGATATAAATCATATTAATATAGAATATAATTACTATGGTCAGAGTGTCTAAAGCTGACAGTCATGTCTCGAGAACGGTAGCACTACAGTAAACAATTTATATTTGGAATGGGCGGAAAATTTTAAGGATGTGTTTATTTTTAATTGTTATTTATTATTTCTATTTTCTTTTTTTTCATATAATTTTACTTTGTGGCCTATACCTGAATTGGCTGGACTGGCTTGACTGTCTTACGCCGCACTCATGGCTGATGCTTGCTATTTCGCATTACTTGGTATACGGCACTTGATATATATATTATATATATATATATAATATGATATAGTTACTAGTATATATAAGTATATATAGTATAATATATATATATATGATTATATTTAATATATATATTCTACATGGGCGCCGGGAGGGGGGGGGGCAAGGTAGGGGCTCTTGCCCCCCCTGGGATATTTCAAAGGCTTCTTCGCTCAGCTGACAAAATTTCAAAAGCTTTTTGTTTGCTGGAAAAAAAATTCAACATGTATATATATAACTATATATTATATATATAATATAGTATATATATATATATATATATATAATATATATATTTAATATATTATATACAATTATAATATATATATAGTATCTATAATATATATAATTGAAGCAACTTCCGCGGAAAAAGCAAATTTGCCAACTTGCACAATAGCCTACAGCTAGCCTCCCCTACTCTGCCTTTGCTGGACTAAAAAATGCTCTGCTGTAACTTGAGAAAGAGTAATACCGGCAATATGAAACTGTACGACAGCTGATTATCAGCTCCCATAAAAAGAGAGCTCTTTTAGGGGCAACAATTTAACATTCTCTTTGGTTTTTAATATGGAGGATCACGATAATTGGGGAATTTTGGGACCATGCCATTTTAGGCCCCACTCTACAAAATGAACCATAAAATTTTAATTTTCAGACAATTTTTGATTGGAAAAAAATGCAAACGCAGCTTTTTTATGACCTCTATATAGACACGTCATTTTCAGGTGTGTTTTCTGTCCTGTAGTCATGTTCGGCGTTTTTCATTTTTTGCAGAATCTAATTTTTTGACGATATTTCGTGATCAACTTCTACAACTTTTTTTCCGAAATGACTTCAAACTTGAACCATACATACAACTTTTTTTTGTTTCAATTTAAGAATTATTGTACAGTACTGTACATTAAATGTAATATATTCAACTAATTAAATAGTCAATTAAATGTTTATACACTGTACTGTTAATTTAACCATTATACTCGAAAAATTTATTCAATTATTATTATTTATCAGATAAATTAAATTGTAAAAGTATTTTTATTCCCTTATTACAGCATAGATAATAAATTTTAAAATCATTGGATTTTGTCTGGAGGGTTAAAGTTATACCTCGCGATGTGCTATAACAGCGGGGGAGGTCAGGAACACTAAACCCTGCGTTCAGTAACGAGGGACGCCTGTATTATTGATGAAATTTATTATGAATGTGACTTCTTTTGCCTATAGTTTTATTTTTAATTACGTTTTGTTTTTCAATTGATTATGAATTTTTGGGAGTGAAACTTCGGTTACGAAATGAAGATATTAGATTATGGCTAGTCAAAGAAGAGGTAAATACAACTTTAGCTTAACATAAACTGTCTTTTAAAAGTCTCGGGCAATATTTTTGCCCCCAATATCTATCTATTTTCACATAATATATTAATATATATATATATATATTATATATTATATATTATATATTATATATATATAAATATATATATATATAATTCGGGTGTATGGAGTATGCCACGCGTGATCCCTGTGCGGCGGTCGGGACTGCCTCATTCGGTATGCGGTGTAGTATATATAATTATATATTATATATATACTTTATATAGTATTATATGAGATTGCTAGCAAATTTACAAATTCAATATCAATTATATTTTACATTAATCAGTTATTAAATTTATACTTAAGAGGCCTCGCCTTAGTGATAATTTATCAATTATTCTTTGACGGAACAAACCACTGACACATTGAATATGGTACTGATTCATATTTTTAGATGTTAACTGCAAATGGCAGTGCTAATTGCGTCCCGAGTATTGTCGGTACTGTATTAATTATACATGATGAAGCTCGCCATCTGCCGTAGAACCACTGTTTGAAAAAGTACTATTATATTAGTCATGTACTTTCAACTCTCAATCTATAAATTTGAATTTATTAAAAGTCCAGTGCAAACCACTAAAGCAACCTAAACCACATAACTTTAAGCAGCAAGAATCACAGGGATTCAAAAGTTTTCCTTTAAACGATTAGCTAAATCAATACAATTCGTTGTTAGTAATATTCAAAAAAATTAAAAGGACCCTTCTGTAAATTAATGCGTGTTATTTAAGCCTTGCGTCAAAAGAGGGTCTTTGGGTTCATTTTTAATAAAAGATCCTTAAAATTAATAAAACTTTCACTCACGATGGAAAGGACCATGTTAATTGCTCCATGTGGCATATATGCGCTGTAGCAAGGGAGGAAATTTTGAACAAAATAATTTAATAAACGTGGTTATGTTGTTTGAAACAATTATAATAGAGATGCTTAAAATTTTATGTGATCGAAAAAAATAGTTGTTTGCAATTCAATTTCAACTTTTGATCTTCTGTGGAACCATGATTAGTCTGGTTCGAGAGTAACTGCAATACCGGGTAATTTTTCGGATTATGGTTAAATTCGAGTTGGAGGCTTGGTGAATTGCTTTGATTACGAGCATTACAATCAGGTCGGAGGTATCAAAAAAATAACATGGCACGATGTAGTATAAGGTTCATATTCCAATATGTGGGAACCTAATTTTTGAAAAACATTGTGGAGGAGAGGTTGAACGATAGTGAGATACTTTCTCACTTTTGCAAATGAAACAGCAGACTTTCCTGGGCGTGGCAGGAGCTGTCAATTAGCGTTCGTTTTGTTTATAAGGAGTTGGAAAGTTAGAGAAAGTAATTTTCTAGTTTTACTCCGTTGAAAAAAATTAAAAGCTGAGAGATATACACAAGAAGTATTTTTATGAATTGCAGAGTACAATTTTAAATTATGAATAAGTAGTTGGACTTGGATTTGATGGATGCTCAACCATGGAGTGCATGAAATAAAAGAAATCAATATCCCAAGCCAAAATTTTCTAACTGTGCTTCTAATGCGTTAAATTTAGTTGTTAATCGACTTGAATCTCTGTTAACACCCGAATTTCGAAATCACTGATGGTTCACAGTGAACGAAGTTATAAGATTTTTTTCGGGAAAGCCCATATAAATGTGAACGATAATGAATTTACAATGCTATGCGAAACAAGATGGTCCGTCAATGAATGACATACCCATCAAAATTTGTTTCGAAAATTTCATTAATATTGATCATGGTTGCTGAAACTTAGGCAATGGTATTGCATGGAAACGCAGGCCACAGGCTCTGAAGGATGGCAACCAGCTGCTGCAAAAGGAACTCTTAATATTTCATTATTTGTATATTATCATGGCCAAGTTATCTCTATACTTTTGAGCCTGTCACGAACATTTTTCAAACTAAAACTATCAATCTGGAACAGGTTCACAACATTCAAGGTGTTAAAATAGTAAAAAACAATAGAGACGAAAAACATGTCGCGTTTGTTTTCAAGGAAATCTTCTACAGATATGAACTACGAATTTTTTTTTATAGAATTCTCAATGCAGTATAGTGTCCAAACAAATGCAAAAGCTAACTTTCATGTAAGTTCTGTCGAGATTATTCAAGGTTTCGCCTCTATTTATACAACATACCTAGCTTACTATTTGTCTCTGCATATCGATTTTCGGAACGACAATCAGATACAACATTTTTTTATTTTACAATCCCTCAAACTTAAAAAATTTACCATACTCTGAATAAAACAGAAAATTGAATCACTTAAAATATATACAATATTGAGAATGGAAAGGTTAAGCAGAATCATGGTTCAACTTATGGCAGAAATCAGATGGGGACCAATGGTTAGATGTAGACGAAATGTATGCTAATAGTGAACTGATTCCTAATACATTGCGCTTTTCCCTGTTGTGTTTTTAATAAGTTTAAGATTGAGAATTGGATGATAAACAGAGGATTCATTTATATTCAGCATTTTAAAGAAATTAAACTTGGCTCAGGGTCAACCATTTCTGAAAGATAGATTAAAATGGATTAATGTTTGCCTGCAGTGTTCACAGAGAAAAAGTTGTGAAAAAAAAACACCAAACTAATAAAGTGTTATAACAGAATTTGAAAAGGAAAGAATAGAAGAATTAAATTTTTATTTCCAATACAATAATAATGAATAAAAAACAACATAAATTAAGTAT
>JABUQX010069137.1:0-25000 GCA_015478945.1 Trachelipus rathkii
AAGAGAGATAATCCCACCAGGAATCCCTCCCAAGCCAACCAATCCCCCACCTCATCAGACGTCACATTTTGCTCCCCCTACATCACCGACTAACCTGGGACACCACCACCGACCTACAATCAGATCATTTCCTAATAATCATATTTCTGACTTCCCTTCAGTATACGGTAAAAAAAATCATCAGTATATTTATTAACACAAAAAAGCTACTGGACAGTAATTTAACTAACCATAATCGATATCCCATATAAACCTCTACAGCCTAATACATGACATAACACAATTCTACACATATTGTCATTCATTAAACAAACAATTATTTCAATTAGGCAGTCTCTACATACCTAGGGTCACAGAAATATCTACAATCCTAAAACTATCCCCCAAAAATCTATCACTTATTAAACAAAGAACTCCCTCCGAAACTCAGACCAATAACACCACTTAACCACTAACCAAATAACTAAACCTAAACACAGACTCATCTCATAACCACTACACTACTAAAAGTCTACAGACTATACAAACTACCTTATCAATTTAAATTTTAAGAAACCTGGAATCTTATCAAAAAACTAAAAAACTCACAAAACAACCCTACTCATAGCTATGAAACTTAAACCTTGCCCAACAACTCCCTCCCTTCCCCAAAACAACAAGCAGACAGCCTCGCACAACTACTGCTATATCTCCGTAAACCTACTCTCGCCCATTAATAGGTTAACTAAAAAAAAACAACTAAAACTTCCCTCAGATCACAACCCTGCAACTCTTTAACAACTACTTGTATCAGAGCCATTCTACAGCCTTTAAAAATTCACTATGCAGATTCTGTATCTTTTCCAAATCTCAACTTCCACCTGAATCAACCTAGGAGGAAAAGCAATTCTCCTCAACACCAGAAATCTTTAACCCAATCCTGAAACTCAATTATATAGCCCCATCTGGAACAAGGCATTCATTATCTCAAAAAATTGAAACCTATAAAATAGACGCTCCAATTCCCATCCTCCTATCGCTCCTCTCTCTTCTCTCCACCATCTGCAAACTGCTGGAGAAGACAATATTAATAAAAATATCCCCACACATCACCCTTCCAGAATTCCAACATGGATTTAAAGGCAATCATTCAACAATAACAGCCCTCACCTCCCTCACACAACAATTAATAATTGTTCAACCATCCTCATCACACAGATCCATACTTACAGGCATCACATTAAAAAAGCTTTGACACTTGTCCCCACATATTCCTTATACAAAAAAAATTCTTCAATCCCCCCTAGAAAACTATGATAAACAAGTGGCTTTCAATTCCTTACCAAGATATGCCAAAGTCCTCATAAGACACCCTCTCACAGTCTCCAGTCAAACTGCAAATACGGCGTACCACAGGCGCAATTTCTCTCTCCATTCTCTTCAAGTCTCTTTACAGCAGATCTGCCACCCTACCAACCAATCCACTAAACTAATTACTTACGCATACGACATCAGTCTCATTTCCCAACATCTACTTGTAAATACAGCACACCCAAGAATAACTACAATTATTAGAAACTTGGCTACTCACCAATAGAATGACAGCTTCTCCCCTTAAATCCTCCATTACTGACCGCCAACCAATCCTCATTCCCAACCCAATAGTCTACTTGAACAACAACCCCTTCCCCTAAACAGAAACCCAAAAAATATTAGGACCTCGCTTACGACACGCAATCTGACTATTCTCCCCCACATCGAACCAAATTACTTCTCAAACCCAACGGAAACTTAAACACCCTCCTAATCCTCTCCCAACACATACTTCAGCGACAAGAAAACACACCTTCCAATCTACAAACTACTACTCAGTAACTAATATAAACTATGCCTCCCCGCATGGTTCTCAGCACCTTCACAATCCAACTTTAAATAAATTGCAAGTTTATTAGCTAAACACTGCCCTGAGAATAATCACTGGATGTACTAAAACAACCCCCATCTAGCATTTACATGACGAGACACACATTCTTCCCATCCCTGCCCACTTGAAGATGTGAGGGAGCACAATTTTTCCCAAGAACACTCAATCCAATAACCCATCCATGCCACAAATACTCGCCAACCCCCCCCCTATCGAACACATAACAAAATTCCGCTACCCCCCTCACCAGCCAACTTAATAAATGACATCTTACAAGCAACATTCCCCCCACCCCAAAAGTCTTGGCTCTTCTTCCATCCATACACAATTAACTAACCATATCTACAAAATCGCCCCAAAAACAATCTACTAAACACCCCCATCCCCAAACATCTCCCCTAAAGAAGAATCACTGTCCAGAAGAAACCAAATTAACCTCGCCCGGTGCAGATCAGGCCACCACCCAAATCTTATGCAATATAAATTCAGATTCAAACTGGACAACGTTATATCCCTCATCTGCACTAGATGTCGTATCATCCCTGGAACAATGGGAACTTCCTTCTGGAGTGCCCCGCCCTCGACGCTCCCCGTACCACCTTCTGCTGTAACTTCTATTCTTGACCTGTGGAATCCGCCCAAGAGCAGTGGCGGCTTTTCTGAGCGGTGTGGCGCCTCCAATCAGGTGGGACAGGGGCAGAAACGTATATATATATATATATAATATATATATATATATATATATATACTATATTATATATATTAATATATTATATATTATAATATATATATATAATATATATATATTAATATATATATTAATATATATATCACTTGTCAGTAGCACCTTAATTGGAGGCCACACTGCTTCCAGGAAGCCGGCTGGCACCTCCGTGGGCGTCCCAGGTCGAGAAGAGAAGATATAGAGAAGTCGCGCGGGGGCTGTCGAGTAGCAAGCCACACCAGGTCTCTATTTTGTCTTGTGATTGTGATCATTTGGTGCAAGTGGGGGAGTAACGTTGTCTAGTTTTGAATCTAATTTTATATGCACGAGTTTGGGTGGTGTACCTGATCTGCTCCGCGCGAGGTCAATTTTGTCCTCTTCTGGACAGCGTTTCTTCTCTAGGGAGAGCTTTGGGGAGGGGGGTGGTTTCAGTAAATGGTTAATTTGGGAGTTTGTAGGTAGTGTGTATGGTGATGTGTAGAATTATGTGTATATTCGCATGACCTAACTTGTTGAGGGGAGGAAATTATGTTGTATGCTTATAATAGAATTGAGCTGGGAAGAAGGGGGATTTAGTCTTGTCGGGGGGTTGGCAGAGATTGTGACAGGGTGGGATGGATTACGTATTTCTGATAGAATTGAGTTTCCACCATCTCCAGGTGTGTGGAGAGATGCGAAGTTTCGTCGTGTAATATGTTGGATTGGGGTGCTTTTAGTGCAACCTGTGATAATTTTGCTGAAGGTGTATTTGAGATTGTAAATTATTTGTGTTCGATTTTGAGAGTGCCGGGAACCATGCTGGTGAGGCGTAGTTTAGATTTGTTCTAAGTTGTTGTTTATAAGTAGTGGTGAGTTTGTTTTTTCTGTCGTCGCTGAATTGTGTTGAAGAGAGTTTGGAGGGTGTTTATAGTTATATAATATATTATATATATAATATATATATAGTATAATATATATTATATTATATATATTATATAGTTATATATATATATAGTATATATATATATATATATATATGATATATATATTATATATAATATATATATATATCATATTCAAAAGATATTTGTGCAATAACGCAACAATTATTTGTATATTTCAAATGGTCCTAAAGTGTTTGGTTTGAACTCCTTCAACCCTTGGTATAACGTATCCAGAGTGTTAGCCTTTCGAGACCACGATGGCTAAAAAAGGAAACTCATCAATTTTAACCTCTGAAAGCTAGCTCCAAGAGGAGCGAAAGCGTGTTTATTATATATAATTATATACTATATCTATATATATATATATATATATATATATATATAATATATATATATATATATGTATAATATATTATAGTTGTAAGAATATGAACATGCTCATTTTGTTTTGGTTCAATGTGTCAATTTCCTCTTCTTTGTGTATTATCTCTTTGCCTTAATTGAGCATTATTTCATTAGATAATGACTCTCCGCATATATAATATATAATAATATTATTTTATTATAATAAATTTTAATGAATATTTTATTATTTAAATTTTATATAAATATATTTTATCTGTCTATATAATTTTATATATAATATATATATATACTATATATATATATTATGGTAACTAACTTTCTTTTATTTGTATATGCAGAATAATATAATAATGGTTGAAGTGACTACAGACTAAGTTTGTTCTCTGTAAGAAACATAGAGATTGTTATTATTATAATTAATTATTATTATTATTATTATTATTAGATTGTTGAAATATTTTAATGCTTAGGATTTATAAGAATGGAAGGTAATATAAAAATTATAAGGACATTAGTTTATGTATTTTCAAGCCAAAACGAGCCTTATGAATTTTATTTAATATTTGGTTTGGAAACAGAGAAGTTCAGTTTTGCTACAAAAGTGTCCTTTTGCTTGAGTCTTGAGAAATTGTTTTTTTATATTTTTTAATAGAAAGATGCTGCCAAGTCAACCCCGCCTTCTTCGTTGTGATTAAAAAGGTGAATGTTACCTGCTAAATGAGGATGAAAGGTGTCAACATGTTTATTTCTACTGTTTGATAAATATTTTTCTTATTGTTAAGAGAGTATTCTAGGTGTGAATGGACGAGTATATAAGTCATGTTTTTCATTTTGAGGACTGATTTTTATCCTTGATCTTGTTGAGCACAGCTGTTGTGAATATGGTATATCTGGCAATCCATCTTTTGTGTCATCTGCTTAACAGATATTTCTTACCTGGCGTTTTATGATATGTTATGTGTTCTAAATTTATTGTTTTTTTTTTTTTCAAATGTTAATTTGTTTTTAAGTTTTTAAATGTTCTTTCAAGCTTTTATTTAAATGCCATTGTTACTATTTTGGTATTTGTTTTTAATTTTTGATTCTTTGGTATAAGTGTTTTTAAATGTTTACCATTTACAAATGATGAGGATTTTAGTTTAAAACTTTTACTGTAAAGAGCTTAAGCTAACGTTTTTAATTTTCATTCTATATTTTATATTATTTGATGTATATTATATTTAGCGTGTTTTTGTGTTCCTTAAATTAACATTGGCTTAATATAGGTTTATTTTAGGTTTTAACTAAATATCCACCTGTAAGTTGATTTGCGTATGATTGACATCTGATTGGTTACGATTTGCAGGCCTATTTATATACTGCTATTTATTGCTCTCTATTTATTTACTCATTTTTCAAAGACTATCTTGCCCCAATTGGATTTAGTTATTGTTTTATCAGCAATTACCGTGTGTGAGCGCTTGTTTGTGTTTGTCTGTTTGTGAGTAGCTGTTCGAATGACTGGCCAGAGAAGACGTAGGGGTGGGTGCAGGCTAGGGTTCTCTATTGACTTTGCCAACATCCGTTGGAAGTGAATGATAAACATGAATGTGTGGAATAACACCTCTCAAACTCTCAACCTAACATTTTATTATTGTCTGAGGACCAGTCTAGCCAGGGATGTCTTTATCAAAATAAACTTAATGTCTCCAAATGTAACTTTTTTTTATAATTTCCGATTGAATGGTATCTGTATAAACATTAACACTCCTGTAACACGTTTCGAGAATCTTGAGACTCCTAACTTTGATGTTACATGGCTTAAAATCTCTCTCCCTACTGCTACCATTATCTTGTGTTCTGCTACTGCTCCCCTATGGAACAGATTTTCAGCTCTTTTTTTGAATATCTTCCTACTTCTATGAGACTGGTTACTTCTTTCCCATCCAAATGCTGAGGTCCTCCATTAGAGGGTTTTCAAAACATTCGGTATTCTCGACGATCTGGAACAGTTAATTAAAGAACCTGAACATTATCCCAGATTGACCTACGCAATTTCTTGAACACGCTGATGTTATGCTCATCCATTACTCCTCCTGATAATCAAACATAACATATAATTTTCTCTCTCTGTCGGAAACTCTACCACAATCTCGTAGCTCATTAATTATAATAATTTTTCTCCAGCAAATCCACCATGCCCCAAACGTATTTTCTGGCACTTTAATCAGGCTAATTTGGGGCATTGCGTCGTTTCGTAATGCTTATACTAGTTATTGGATATGAATCGCTGCTTTGACTTGCATGGACTGCTTTCGGTCATGCTTGAAAAGGTAGGGGCTGTAATACCCTTTGGGTGAGGCAGGTTCATTCCATCATCAACGTAAAATTCTTTTTCTCCCTAAATCCCATGGTTGATAGAGCTTGTTCTCGCGCCATTTCAAGAAAGAGCTTGCTATCTGGGCATGACAAAAAGACTCTCGTTCTCTAGCTACTATCATTCTTACTAATTTCCATTTTGGCTTGGAAAAACGTTTCAACAGGGATATTATTTGACGACTAAGCCCACTTTCACTAAAAGAATGTGCCCCAACATACTTGGTTCTCGCTTTACTGATAAAACTTCTGGCCTCTTTGACAAAAATATATTTAAGAACTTTTGTAAATTGCCTTTTCCCTCCTGCTTAGTTCTGGACGGATCTTAACTAACTCTCCTTCTGCAAAAGCTAATCTCTCGGCCTCCTTTTTGCATTCTATTTCTAACCCTGGATGATCCGCGGCATCGCCTCCTTTCTACTCCCCCTCTCAGATTTCCTATGTCTCTTCCTGTGATAGCGCAGGTCCGGGGGTTGCATGGGATTTCTGAATCTATGACAATCAGGCCAGGCTATGTGACCAGCGGATTGGCATTCCTCCCCTTATTTTGGAGGGAGTGTGCTTCTGAGCTGGCGAATTTCCTTGTTCAGCAATACTATCTATGCCTTAATACTAATACATTTCCTCAATGCTGGAAGCGCGCATATGTCCAGCCATTCCCGCAAAATGGGTAGCCACTCTAATCCTAACTATCGCCCTATAGCTTGCACTTGTATTCTATTTAAAATATTTGAAACCGCTTCTTATACTCTCATTCTTGGATATCTTGGAGTCTATTCTCTTCTTTTCAGATCATCAGTATGACCTTACAGATCTCTGGCCTTCTGCCGCTTCCTCTTAACTGTATTTATTAGTCTTACTGCCCTAGGGACTATGGGGAATGTTTGTGTGGTGGCTCTTCGACATCTTCAAAAGCTTGGCCGGTATGACATCGTAACTACTCTCTAAAAGCTCACCTTCCTTTGTGGTTTCCTCCTCCTCTTTTGGCTTACTCTTATAAAGTTTTCTATCTGATCGCTCCATATCAGCATTCTTTGATGGAGCTAATACTTACTCCTTTCCTGTTAATTGTTAGGTTCTGTAAGGTTCTGTTTTATCTCCAACTTTTACTTTTACTTTTCATCAACGATCTCCTCAGCTGTACTTCTAATTCTGTTCCCTCTTATACCGATGCTGATGACTTAACTCTTTATTCATCCACCCATTTCATTTCTGCTCCCTCCTTTGCATATAGAGTTGCTCTCATCTTCAGCTTTCCGACCTGGATGGATTTCCCGGTGGGGCATACTGCAACCTTGTGAAGTTCAACTCTTTTGGAAAACTCAACTTTTACATCTCTTCTCTCAATAAACAATCCTCGCGCTTCCTATTTCCTTTTGACGGCTATATGTACGTCCACCGGTTGATCAACATAAGCTTCTTGGTCTGAACATAAACAAAAAATTGTCTTGGGAACCTTATATCATAAGTTGCTAAGGTGACCTCAAAGAAGCACGTGTTCTGTTTAGGTTACAGGAATTTTTTCCTCTGCACAGATACTCCAGTTATATAAAGGCCTTATTCTCCATTGGTTGGAGTACTGTTCTCACATCTAGAGGGGCTCTGGCTCTACCTCTTCTATTGGGATATTGTAATGACTCTAAAGCTAAGAGACTAATAATCTGTCCCTATTTCAAACTTTGACTCCTATCTCGGCGTTGACGTAACGTTGGCGCACTTAATTTCTTTTCTATAAGTACTACAACGGCATTTGCCGATGGCGGTGTTGACCTCTCGAATTCCACTTCCATTGTGTCGACCACGTAGAACAAGGGGTGTCTTGCTCTCTCAGGATTTTGTGTGAGTATTGAAAACCCCAGACTCGTTCGTTGTGGTGACTCCTTTTTTCCAGCCTCCTATGTTCAGTAGAACTCCTTGCTATCTCTGTTTTTCCAACTGTATTTAATCTTCTTCCCTTAAAGCCACGTCTTCTGCCACTCAACCTTTAAAGAGAATTTTGCGTGTAGGTCTGGGATGTGTGGTGCGTTTTTCTAAATCTTATTTTTCTGTCCCCTTCTTGAAGGGGCTCAAGCCCTTGAATGGTGGGTAATCTGTAAAAAAAAAACCAAAAAAAACAAAGAGGCTTCAGATTGATAGGGTTGGGCAAGTTGAATGGTTGAAAGGGATGGTATAACAGTTGTCTTTGTAGTTGCGGGAGAAGAATGAGAAAGGTAGTAGGGTGATTGATTCGTGAGGAGAGAAGTATGTGTGAAATTAATCAATCTACCTCAAGACAAATTTCCATAGTAACTAGAAAGTGGAGTGTATGGTAGAGATGGTTCGAAGTGATAAAGTAAGAATGTTGGGATTTTTTGTGCTTTCGGTTAAAGAGATGTTGAGTATGTGATCGGACTGTTAAATCAGTTGAGTGGTTTAGGTGATTGGCAATATCAGATCTTTATTTATTTCGATGTTAAGACTTATAGTTATGTGGGAGCATGAATGGAGAGGAAAGAGATTAAGGATATAAATGGGTAGAAATATAGAATGGAAGTTAAGGTTTGAATAACAAGGTTTTTTAAAAAAATAAGGGAAACCAGAATATGGGAAAAGCTTTATATTATAAATCTTGAATGTGAAACAAAGATGACAACTGAACAAATTTGGATGCGAATAATGGAATCACTTGTTAGTACTGCAAGAGGAGTATGAGGGTGCGCGCACTAAAGTAGGTAGTAAAAATGTAAAAAATGTGTCATTGAGAAACGGTTAAAAGAAAAAAAGAAGGGCGTGGTTTGAATGGTGCTATAAAGCCATGATGAGATTCTCTGAACGGTGTTTGGTAATAAATAATGAGGAAATGAGCAAAACTATAAGGTGCATACGTAGGAGGAAAAAGAGGTAAATGAGAAGTTTGGAAAGAGGGTGTTAAATGGGGTCGTACATAGGGAATAGGAAAGCTCTTTGGAAGGAAGTATGAAAGGTTAAGAAAGAGAGTAATGGAAATCTTCATAGAATAATGAATTCGAACACTGGACTCCGCGTCGTGGTACTTTCGTTGACTTGATTGATAATGGGATGTGATGAAAGTGTGGAGGGAACACTTCGAAAATCTGCATTAACATTGGCACGTATAAAGAGGTGAGCAGTGAATATGTGTGTGCTGCGTGTGTGTATGTGTGTGTCCGCGCGTATGTGTCTGATGTTGTAAGAAGACATAGGTATTTTGAGGTTGATTAAATTAGTAGGGAGGAGGTAATAGGTAGAATGAGAAAATTGAAGAATCGTAAATCAGCATGTATAGAAGGAATTACTGATGAAATAATCAAAATAATAATAGAGATTGTGAATAACCGAATTTGGAAGTTGTGAACAAAAGCTTTTGTGGAGGATATAGTCTGAGGATTGGTAGGCAGAGCAGTAATAGTATCCTTATATAACGGTAAAGAAGATAAGGGGAACTGTGGAAACTATAGGGGAATTAGTTTATTGAGTATTGTATTGAAGATATATGCAGATATTTTGGTTGAAAGAGTACGTCAAGTAACTGAGGGACTGACTGACTCCTCCTCCTCTTCCACAAATATAGCATATGAGGAAAAAAATGAGAGAGAAGTATTAATTGTATTTAGGTTTTGTGGACTTGTAACAAGCTTATGATAGGATTAAAAGGGAAGCTATGTGACAGGTGTTAGTGATATATGGCGTTGGTAGTAGGAATCTGAATGAAATTAAAAGTATGTATGTCGATAGTAAAGCGTGTTTAAGAATAAATGGAGTGGAAAGTGAATGGTTTAATATTAATAGTTAAGTGAAGCAGGGATGTGTAATGTCTACATAGCTATTTACTTTGTATGTGGATGGGGTGGTGAAAGAATTAGAGATGGGAGTGGTTGGGGAAGGTGTTAGACTGATGGGGAATGAAAGAGAAAGGAGGGTGCCTGCTTATTGACGTTTATGACTTGGTTTTGTGGGGCGAATCTGAATAAAGGTTTAGAGGATTGGTAGAGTGGTTTATCAAGGTGTGTTTGAAAGTAAATGTAGATAAATGTAAGGTGAGTTAGTAGGTGATGAGAATCCACAGTGTGAAATCATGCTGAACAGTGAGCAATCGAAACAAGAATCTGAGCTTAAAATATTTAGGCTATATGTTGAATGAAAAGGGATCAGATGATGATGCGTGTAGTAGGAAAGATATGAATGGTAGGAAGGTGGCTGGTGCAATTAATCATTGGTGAATTCAAAGGGACCAAGTCTAGAGTGCGCTAGGTTTCTGCATGAGAGTATGTTGTTACCTGGGTTAATGTATAGTAGTGAAACTATGGTATGGAATAAGAGGTATAGATCTAAAGTGCAATCTGTTCAGATGGATAATTAATCTTCCGGGCGTGTTAGGTGTGAGAGAAGAATTGATACAATGAGGAATGAATAGTATTCAGAGGAATTATGTGGGACCATATTCTCACATTACTATACATTAGCACTAGGTACAAATACCCTCATGCAAGACCATAGCGCACTCAAGAATTAGTCACTTTACATCCACCAAATGATTTAATTGCATCCAGCCACCTTCCTGCCATTCACAACTTTCCTACTACACTCTGCATCATCCGTTCCCTTTTCATCCAACATATATCTTAAATATTTAAACTCAGACACTTGTTCCAGCTGCTCACCATCAAACATAACTTCACACCGAGGACTGTCCTCACTCATAACATAACCTACTCTTATCTGTTTTACTTTCAAACCCTCCTTTACACACCTTGTCAAATCCTTTCTACCAATCCTCTCAAACTCTTCAGATTCACCAGCACAAAACCAAATCATCTGCACATAATAGGCAGGGCAGGGCAATATTTCATAGTTTTTCTTCAGGTTCAATTTTCAGAAGGTCTACAATCTGAGCAAGGAAATGCTATATGTGGATGAAAAGAAAGTAATGGCAGAATTGGTGAATTTTTCCAGTCAGAGGGACTTCTTCAGTATGGAATATCTCTGGGCTTCACTTTCCAACAATGTTTCGTCTGCAGCATGGTGGATTAGTTTATGTAAGCATTGCAAGATATCAAAAGTAGCCTCCCGAATTCTAGACCTTCCTGCCACTTCAGCTGCATGTGAGAGAAGTTCTCAGCACATGCAAATATCCATTCAAAAAAAAGAATCAGGCTCACAAATGAACATCCAGAAAAACTATTATTCATAAGTCATAATTTGAAATTGACAGAGACGGAGCAGCCAGAGCCTTCCGGTACTTTTTTCAAATTAATGTAAAAGTTGGTAGTAGTTAAACGTCATCAAATTCATCACCCTGAAACCACATACACTATCAGCCAGAGTTCTCAGTCAGGTAGCTCAGGTTTCTCTGTAAGGACATTGAAGTCTGATAAAACCAAATCTAAAGACACCTCTGTCCATAGCTTTGAGTCAGAGTCTGACTCCTCCTTCTCTTCCACAAATATAGCATATGAGGATGAGGAATCAGATTTATCAGTAGAGGCCATGATTGGAAACAGGTCTGAGGATTCAGATGCAGAAGCAGTAGAACAGGAATTTAATGAGGCCCTTGATGGTTCTTTAGAAATTTAGTAATTTTAGTTAGGCCTTATCATACTAGTTACTAACTTATGGTACTTAATATTATATTCTTTATTTGTGTAAGTAAATATACATTATAGTCATATGACTCATTTCTCATATGATCATATTCATTTCATGTACATTCTTCAGTTTTTACGCTTCAAAGGTAAGAAGTGTAATGTTGAATAAACTTGGCATATTTTTTTTTTATTATTTACTCATGTTTGTTTCTAATTTAGCTTCGTTTTTCTGTATAGTTGAGAATATTTATGTTTAGAATTGTTATTCTTTAATAAATATAAATGTATAAAAATACATTAAGTAAAGAAATATAAAAAAAAAAAAAAAAAAAAAAAAAAAAAAAAAAACAGGAAAATCAATTGTTTTTATTCATCATGTTTTTTTTTAAAAATAAAACACAGTTGTTTTTATTCACTTACATCTCTACTTCACACCGAGGACTGTCCCTCACTCACAAATACATTACTCTTATCTATGTTAACTTTCAAACCTTCTTTTACACACCCTGCAAATTCTCTCTACCAATTCTCTCAAACCTCTTCAGATTCACCACACAAAACCAAATCATCTCGCATATAATAGGTAGGGCACCCTCCATCTCTCTCTTCCATTTCTCCATCATTCTAAAATATCCCTTGCCACCCCAACCTATCTTTTCATGAACCCAATCATATACAAAATTAATAACCCCAGGAGACATAACACATCCCTGCCTCACTCCGCTATTAATATTAAACCAATCGCTTTCAACTCCATTTATTCTTACATATGCTTCACTATTCGTCACACATACTTTTGATTTCATTCACAAGTTTACCATAAACATGACATCATAATAATATATATATATATATATATATTATATATATATATACTATATATATATATATAGTATTATATATATATATATATATATTATATATATATATAATATTGTTAAGCTTTGCTAGGTATAAATAATACCAAACTCAACAAAATTGAACATATACTTCTTGGAAAAAATATTTAAAATAAAAAACTGATTAACACTAATAAAGAAATATAAAAGTGTCTTACCTTATAAATAATTACGGCAACTTTAATATGCTTAGGACCTACCAATTTATTACCCAAAACAGTTCCTGGCCAGGCTCTACCTCGAAATAATAAATCATAATTACAGAGATCCTTTGCATTGAATCACAAGATAGGAGCAATTAATGATGGTAGTTTCAAAAATTAATTTGACTTTCAGAACGATATTGCACTGTTCTATATTTTTAACTTAAGGAATTTCAATTAGAGAAAAGTATTACATAAATATTTCCCAACATAAACTAGGTTGGGATTATAGTCTAATTTAAGTAGAACTTGCACTGTTATATGCTTAACAATTTAAAAGTTGCATATAAACAAAAACAACTTTTTTTCCGAACGATGGTCACAAGTACTTACTTATCCTTGTTTTTTATAATAATATGATCAAGGAGGTTGCGCGATACATATGCGCCTTGCTCAATTGGTTAAATATTACAGGGAAACAATTGAATAACGTTTCTACTAAAATTTAAGTATAATTATTTTAAAAATAATAAAGTTAATAAATAAATTAATATTTTAACAATAAATATGAAGTTTTTAATTATAATTTTAACAATCTCCCCAGAGAGAGATTGTAGCCTTGGGCTACAATGACTATTTTAATGAGTCTAGTTTGGACTTAATGAGCTTGTCACACTTTAGGGCTGCTTGACGTTTAGGTCTACCAACTACTGCCTCCGAGTCATCAGCTGCTTTATCACCATTATTTGATTTATCTTTATCATTAGAGACTTTATCTATTATTAAGGACAATTCTAATGGATACAAATTACTTATTGAATGGTATAATATTTGTCCATTACTTTGTTTAACTTTAACAGTTCTTATTTTGTTGTCATAACCAATTACAACTTCCATAACTCTACCCATCATCCAGAAGGGACGAGGCTTTAAGATGGATTTTATTAGCACTATATCATTTACTTTGATTTTATTTTCCCAAGAGATTTGATATATATCAGTCATAGCTTCCCTTAGATCTAATAGGTAAGCTTCATACCATAGTTGTTTAAACTGATTAAATAATTGCTCTTGAGTATCAAGAGTGCTTTCTAAAGAACCCCTGTCAGGTTCCTTCCAGACTTCTTCATTTGCATCCTTTAAAATAAGAGAAGTATTACAATTCAAACGAATGAATGAGTTAGGAGTTATGGTTTCAAGATCACTAGCTTCTGATCTATATGTGAGAGGCCTGCTGTTAATAGCATTTTTTATAAAAGACAAAGTTGTTAAAAGTTCGAAATAATTTAACCTCTTCCTACCAATAACTTTATACATACAAACTTTCAAAGTCCGTATTTGACGCTCATAAAAAGACCCCCACCAAGCTGAATAATTGGGAATACGAATATGCTTAATATTGTTAATTTTGAGTTCATCCCTGAATTCATTGGACCCCAGAGCCCTAGACAAGATGTCTGCCCCCTTCACGAATGTTCTAGCGTTATCAGAGTAAAGGAAATCTGGGATGGTATATAGGTTACAAAACCTTTGAAAAGCTAGTAAAAAATTTGTCACACCCATGTCAGGGACTAGTTCTAAATGAATTGATCTTACATTAAGACATGTGAATAATAGGATAAACATCTTGTCCAGTTTACCTGTAGTCTCATTAGTCACAAATATATGACCAGTAAAGTCAATGCCTGTGAATTTAAAAGGCATTACTAAATTCATATGATGTTTAGGGATGTCAGTGCACTTAGGATATTTAAAAGCACGCACATTGATTTTTTTGCATAACATACACTGATTTAAGACCTTTTTTATTGCTATGCGAGCTTTGGGAATCCAGAAACCTTGGTTTCTAATATAATTTAATGTACTATCTAATCCCAAATGCTGCATTTTTTTATGAGCCTTCAAAATTAATAAGGTGGTGAAGTGGTGGTATCTTGACAAAAGGATAGGATTTTTGATATCATAATTAAAGTATGTACATTTAGATATTCTACCCTTTGATCTTAAAATGTCATCACCATCCAAAAATAAATTTAAGTTATTAACTAGGTTAGGTATTGCACCCTTTTGATCCGATTTTAAAAATGCAATCTCTTTAGTATATGAAGAGTTTTGTACTTTTTTGATCCAATATTTAAGAGCTTTTTTGCAAGGGTCTTCCTTAGTAATTTTGCTTAGAAACATAAACAAATAACTAGTTATATTTATTACTTTTTCAAATTTACTAAATTTATTTATTTCCAATATTTCATCAATATTATTATGTTTATTATTAATTACATTAGTATTAAAATTTAATGTAGCAAAATTACTAAATTCTGGAGAAAGTGAAAGCATTAGAAATTTTGGCCACCTCTCCAGATCCTTACAAAGCCACTCTGGACCATGTTTCCACATATTTAAATTTTTCGCAAATTGTTTAAAAGTTAAACCCCTGGTCAAAAGGTCTGCTGGGTTTTGAGCAGTTTGCACATAGTTAAAAATAATTTTTAGTTTATATTTACTTCTGATGTCATCACACAAAGTGATAACATCTTTTAACCTGTTATTAACATACTTAGCCTTGACCTTGGTTTCACCTGTCAAAAGCCAATTAAGAACTACTTGTGAGTCCACACCTATATTTACATATTCAAAAATGATGTTAAAATAAGAGTCTAAAATAGTGGATATGCATTTTAAAGCTAAAAGGACTCCTAATAGTTCTAAGGTTGGAATACTATAGGTCTTTTTAACAGGTGTTACTTTGGCCTTGGCAAACAAAAGGTTATTTTTTCCTTCACTTGAACCATATGCAACAAACCCATAACATTTAGCAGAACTGTCACAAAATATATTCAGACCATAGGATTCACTTTCATTCACAACTTGACGTGGAAACTCAATCTTACTCAATTCATTTAAATCCTCCTTCAGTTTACCCCATTCAGTCAACATTTCCCCAGGTAATTTTTCATCCCATTCTTTTTTAGCTTCCCAAACACTTCTCATTAACAACTTCCCTCTTACGGTAATAGGTATTGTAAGTCCTAAAGGATCAAACAACTTGGAAGTTTCAGAAAGTATCTGTCGCTTTGTACTACACGAGCTCCTATAACTTACTGACGACACATGCAAGGAATCTTTCTTTAAATTGCATTTATACCCAAGCACCTTTTCATACTCATTTTCATGCTCCACATACCTACCATCCATTCTCATACTCTCACACAACTGCTCACAATTACTATTCCAAGAGCGAAGTTCAAACCCACCCTGGTTCATTCTTTCAAAAGTAAGATGGTACAACTTTTCCAATTCTTTGCAATTATTGCCTGTAAAAATCAGGTTGTCTACAAAAAAATTAGAAGACAAGATATCCCTACACTTATCATCAGGGAACTTTTCTACATGATGTTTCATTATATAATGGAGAATGAAAGGGGACGCTGTATAACCGAACAGTAAAGTTTTAAACCTGAAAGAGATTAATTCATCATTCTGATACCATAAAAAACAGAATTTGTTTTTGTCATATTCGTCTCTTAATTTGATAGACAAAAAGGCTTGTTTAATGTCACTAAGGACAACATAATTATTAGTTCTAAATACTAAAAGTAATTTTAAAAGGGAGTTCATCAAATCTAAACCAGCATAAGAAGCCTGATTCAAGGAAGGGCTGTCTTTAGATATTTTAAAAGAGCAATTAAAGACAGGTCTTATCTTGGTTGTGATCTGCTCCTCACTTCTTATTATAGGTCTGTGAGGTATAAATATATAATCACATCTTTTAAATATTTAAAAAAAAATAAATATTTATCATTTTTTTTTTTGCAAATATTGAGAAAAAATATTATTATAACTTTCTACAAGTCCTTTTTGCTTAAGAGAAGAATAGACTCTATTCAATACTCTCAAAGAAATATCAAAATTTGAAGCAACATTTTTAATTTTTTCTTCTATCCAAGGAAGTTTGACATAATAATTGCCATCCTGGAAAGAAATATCATTCTTAAATTTTTTAATCATGATCTCATCATAAGAGGCTAGATCATTATCCTCTTTAGTAGGAATACCAACACTCTCCATGGACAACAAATATTCAAGTCCATGTTCTACTTCAGAATCATCATAAATATTATCAAAAGGGTGAAAATAACTTTTAATAGGATTTAAAATCAAATTTACAATGGTTTCATTTACTAAAGCAGACTCCTCCTCTTCTATCAATGGAGACTGCATATTCACTTTACTTACTTCTATGATTTGATTTCTGGTTAAAAAATTTTGAACATTACCTATAGGTATAAACTTATTTGCAATTTTAAAACAACTTCCAGACATTATATTAACTAAATTAAAAGAAGGAAGAAATTGAATAATGTCTGTGCCTAATAAACAATCTATGTCAAACATATCATGGTCTCCACTGTCATAAAAAGAAGAATCAGCTAAAGGAATACCATTTTTCTTAAAATTTTCAACCGCTTTATTCATGCCGTGAATTCTATAATTTAAATTTAAATCATTGTCAATGAGGAAAGGCATGCTAAAAACTTCCCGATCATTAAATTGTAAACCCAATAACAGTTGCTGAAAAATTCGCTGTTTTGCACCAATGAAAGTTTGAATATTGTACTCTAATTCATGTAAATTATCAAAATTATTAATTAAACCTGTCATGGCATTTTTAGATATGTAAGAGCGTTGACTACATGTATCTATTGCTCCTCTTACTGTAACCTTTTTGTTGCCTTTAAAGAGTTGAAAGGAAATTGTTGGCAACAAATACACTTTATCCACATTTTGTTGGAAACTTATACATAAGGAGCTAACAGACTCATTTTGCTCATTTGGGATATCATTGGGACAAAAAGCTGTTATATGGGAATTAGCTTTACACTTAAAACAATTAAATCTTAATTTATTTTTAATACCATAACATTTTTCAGGCACATGACCCAAACCTCCACAATGATGACACATGTTTAGCTCTTTGGCACGTTTTATACGCTGAGGCACTGTTGGATACTTGTCACATAAATAGAGAGGATGATTTTTTAATTGACATAGCTTACAAATTGTAGGGTTGTAAGTTTGAGTTTCTATTTTATTATTTACATACATTTTAGAATCTTTACTATTATTTACAGTTTTAAAATTTTGAAGAGTACTAGATTTAGGAGCTTTAGTAGCTTGAAAAACTTTATTTACTTTAGCTTTGGTTGATACATCCTTCCTATTTTGGGACAAAATACTTAAAGTATTAATAACCTCATTATAATGATCAAAAATTTGTACCAAAGTAGGATAATTATTTGCAATTTTATGTATTAATTCACTTCTAAACACTTTAGGCAATTTTTGAAATATTATATTACTCAAGAGTAGACTTCCAGGTGTATCAGCTTCTAAAAAGTCTACTTCATAACTCTTAAGTTCATAAATCATTGACCTAAGTTCATTTATATACACTTTCAATTTCAAAAAGCCTTCATCATAGCCTTCATCAACCTTAAGATCTAAAATATTATTTATATTTTCATTAATTATGAAAGGCCTATCAAGAAATTCTTTCTTTAATAACCTTAAGGCTATGTCATAGTTTTCATCTGTAATAGACAGATGGCTTACTACTTTAAGAGCATAATCCTTTAAAAAACTAATTAAATAAGTAAGCTTTACTGAATTGGTTAAATTACTCCTATTACCGATTAAATTATTAAATTTATTAAGGAAATTGGAAAAAAGTAATTTATTCTTTCCCAATCCATCAAAAACTTCGCACTGCAACTGAGGCAGTTTAGAATCATTTATATTAACCTTATTTATTAAATCCAAAAAATTATCAGTATTTACACTCTCATTTATTTTTACAATTTCTTTAGGAAAATATTTTTCAAAGGACAATAACTCAGCTGACAACTCAAAATGGTAATCTACTTGACCTTCAAGCTCAGAATTAAAATAAGAAGGATCTAAATTATCTACATTATTATCAGACAACAGTATGACAATCTCATCATCCAAACTTTTAATAGAATAGACTTCTTTCTCAATATCAGTATTTACAGCTCTAAATAGAGGCTCTGTTAATTTATTTTCATTACCAAAAGCAGTTAACTTTTTTAAATTATTAGTAATTTTTGCTTTAGAAATAGCTCTTTTTCTTATCAAAGCTTTAACAGAAGCTTTACAAGAGCTTAAAGCTTGAGCTTCTTCATCAGTTAGGCCCATAATTTTGATTAGGTATATCAACTTAGCCTATAATAAAATTTACTATTTGTAGCATAATTTAATTACTATACCTTAATATTAATAATTTTCTTAACCAATAAATGAAATCCAAATTCATTAAATAGGCAGCTTTATAATTTTCAATAGCTATAGCCTATTCGCACGCATGTAGCCTACTGCTTGTAAACAAACTTAATTTCTAATTTTAGCATAAATTTGCTTTAATATATGATTATTATAAACTATCCTATCACCAATTACTAACACTATCACTTTTTATAATATATTTACACTAGAAATGCTTAAAATCCATTTCAATTTAACAAAATTCACACTTAAATTTACATTTAGCTTTCGTGAATAATTTATAATATCGATATGTAATCGATATATCGATACATACTCGATACAAATATTGAACAAGGCAATATCGCTCCACTATCGATATTGAAAATATCGATCTTTCTAAGAACAATACGTCACAGTATAAATATGAATATTTCTACTATGAATACGTAATGCAATTTTTCGATACGAAAATAGAAACTTTTTCTGAGTTGAAAATTAATTTTTGAAATAAAAAATATATGTTAACTTTGCTAAGTTATAAATAATACCAAACTCAACAAAATTGAACATATACTTCTTGGAAATAATATTTAAAATAAAACTGATTAACACTAATAAAGAAATATAAAAGTGTCTTACCTTATAAATAATTACGGCAACTTTAATATGCTTAGGACCTACCAATTTATTACCCAAAACAGTTCCTGGCCAGGCTCTACCTCGAAATAATAAATTATAATTACAGAGATCCTTTGCATTGAATCATAAGATAGGAGCAATTAATGATGGTAGTTTCAAAAATTAATTTGACTTTCAGAACGATATTGCACTGTTCTTTATTTTTAACTTAAGGAATTTCAATTAGAGAAAAGTATTACATAAATATTTCCCAACATAAACTAGGTTGGGATTATAGTCTAATTTAAGTAGAACTTGCACTGTTATATGCTTAACAATTTAAAAGTTGCATATAAACAAAAACAACTTTTTCCGAACGATGGTCACAAGTACTTACTTATCCTTGTTTTTTATAATAATAATATGATCAAGGAGGTTGCGCGATACATATGCGCCTTGCTCAATTGGTTAAATATTACAGGGAAACAATTGAATAACGTTTCTACTAAAATTTAAGTATAATTATTTTAAAAATAATAAAGTTAATAAATAAATTAATATTTTAACAATAAATATGAAATTTTTAATTATAATTTTAACAATCTCCCCAGAGAGAGATTGTAGCCTTGGGCTACAATGACTATATTAATGAGTCTAGTTTGGACTTAATGAGCTTGTCACACTTTAGGGCTGCTTGACGTTTAGGTCTACCAACTACTGCCTCCGAGTCATCAGCTGCTTTATCACCATTATTTGATTTATCTTTATCATTAGAGACTTTACCACGTTTTCTATTTTCCACAATCACGTTTAATTTAACCATATACCACTCACCTTCACATTGTGATACTTTTGTATCTGCCTTATTGGGGAATCTTTATCAAAGCTTTGCTGGGTCAAAAGTATATAATATCATCTGATCTTCCTTGGTCCAATGCAGTTCGGTAGTATTCCAATTAAATTCTAAAAGGTTTGTCTGACAATGAATATACCAGTTTCTAAAGCCCATGTAGGAGTCATTACAGCTATCTTATTCATTCAAATATTTCCCTCTATGTGCCTTTCAGTCAATTTCCAAAAGATTTTACACCGAGAGATAGGCCCTAACATTATGCTGTTTTCCAGTCCTGCTGTACCTCACCAATGTTAAATCACTTAAAAATCAAATACAATGTCTTTGCAATGCTGCTACTACCCTCCTTCGAATTGTACTATATATAATCAGGGACCTGCACTTTACTTGCGGTCAATTTGTCTAGTTAATAGATCTTACATAGTATAAACCCCGCCTTCGGAATAATTCAGACGTACCTTGTTATTATACGTTCAGACTAGACTATACTAACAAAGCAAAAATTATAGGTAATACTTTAGTCCACCAAAATACAACTCATTAATTCTCGCTATTGAAAACTATAAAACTTAAAATTTAAGAAATATTAAAAAATGTAAATAACTGGGGAAAACCATTTTCGTACAATAATAACATAACTTAATAATTATATATATATATATATATATATATATATATATATATATATATATATATATATATATTATATATATAATATATATATATATATATATTTATTATATATATATATATATTATCAGGGTTGGTGATTTTTTTGAATTTTTTTAAAAAAATCAAAAAAATCAAAAATAATATTTTTTTTTGATTTGATTTGATTTTTTTGAATTTTTCGGCACAAATTGCCTTTTTGAATATTATTATTTGAATAAAATTAGTAAATAATCCTAATATTACCTAATTAATAAGTTATTATTTTTTTATTTATTATTTAGTTTTTATTAAGTTATTTAATTTATATATATCTGTAACTGTTTTTTTGTGAGAATTAATTTTTTTATTTCTTTATTGAAAATAATTTGAAACCTACATTGATGAAACGTTGCTTATTATATAGATGAAATATACTTATCATGAATTAAGGTGAAAACTAGTAATAATTATTAATTTAAGAAAAAAAATTGCCTACAAATCAAAATTAAAAAATCAAAATGATTTTTTTGATTTCTTTGATTTTTTTTAGGCACAATTGCTTTTATATTATTATTATTATTATGATAAAATTAGTAAATAATCCTAATATTACCTAATTAATAATAAGTTTAGTAAGTATAATTATAATTTATTTTAAAGTTATTTAATAATATATATATACTGTATACTATACTGAGTAATCTAATTTTATTTATTTCTTTACTTGAAATGATTTGAACTACAGTTGATGATTAGCTTATTATAATAGACTGAAATATATTACAATTATATGTGATAACTATGGATAATTTAATTTGAAAAAAAATTTGCTAAAAAAATTTAATCAAAATCAATGATTTTTTTGATTTTTGATTATTTGATAATTTTTTAGGAACATAATTGGCCTTTTTATTATTTTTCGATAAAATTAGTAAATAATCCCAATTATTACCAAATTAATAATAAGTTTAGTAAGTACAATTATTATTTAGTTTAATTAATTAAGTTATTTAAATTAATATATATGTAATTATAATTTTTGAATTAATCTAATTTTATTTTTCTATTGAAAATAATTTGAAACTACATTGATGAATTTGCTTATTATAAAGATGAAATATATATACTTATCATTAATCAGGTGATAACTAGTAATTATTAATTTAGAAAAAAAATTTGCCTAAAAAATCAAAACAAATAAAAAAAATAAAAATGATTTTTTTGATTTCTTTGATTTTTTCAGGCACAAATTGCCTTTTTAATTATTATTTTGATAAAATTATAAATAATCCTAATTATTACCTAATTAATAGTTTAGAAAGTGATTAATTATTATTTAGTTTAATTAAGTTATTTAAATTATATATATATACTGTATATATCTGAGTAATCTAATTTTTATTTTTTTTTTTAATTTCTTTATTGAAAATGATTTGAAACTACATTGATGAGTTTGCTTATTAAATAGATGAAATATACTTATCATTAATCAGGTGATAACTAGTAATAATTATTAATTTAGAAAAAAAAAATTTTGACTAAAAAATCAAAATGTCTATGACTTTTTGATTTTTTTATTTCTGATTTTTTTAATCACAAATTGACTTTTTATTATTATTTTGATAAAATTAGTTAATATTTCTAATTATTACCTAATTTATTATAAGTTTAGTAAGTATAATTATTATTTACTTTAAATAAGTTATTTAAATATATATATATATATACTGTATAATATCTGAGTAATCTAATTTTATTTATTTATTTATTGAAAATGATTTGAAACTACATTGATGAATTTGCTTATTATATAGATGAAATATACTTATCATTAATCAGGTGTTGAACCTAGTAATAATTATTAATTTAGAAAAATTTGCCTAAAATCAAAACAAATCAAAAAAAATCAAAAAATCATGATTTTCAATAAAGGGAAGACAATTGATTTTAATCAACTGATTAAATCAATTTGATTTTAATCAATGCCAACCCTGATTTAGATTATATGTAAAGAGATATAAATCATTATATAATAATATTATATATATATATATAATATTATATATATATATAAACATAACTAATTATTATATAGTACTATAGAAAGGATACTTGGCTCTTGAAATTAGACAACATCCTTCGACTAGGGATGCACATGAAAGTTTATTTTGACTAAACATGTCAACAACTTGTTTCTTATGTATTCTGTTGTGCTGACACTCAATAATTGTATTGGGTTTTTGTCTGTCACATCCAGATTTGACACTATTTACATGTAAACATGGGAAAAAATTGCCAAAAATAGGTATTATTTTTCCTATGAATAAAGAAAAAATGATTTGGTATACAAACAGATAATGTAAATAAAATGTCTTGTCCAAATATATATGCTGTGAAAATTTCATATTAATAGAACTAATATAAAAGATATAGCATTTTTTCATTTATGAACTGGTAAAAAATTTCTTTATATTTTTTTAGTTTTCATTTGAATGGAGGCAAAACTTGGCCTTGTAGACAAACACCAATATAATTTTTGGAATCTGCACAATAAACTACATAAGAAAGAAGTCATATATACAGGTCAATAAAAATTTTGATAATCAATATAACAACAACACTGGGGAGCAAATTTTTGTTGACTTGCATTTAAGAATTGTTAATTATGTAGTTTTTTTCTGCTGAATCCAAAAATTATATTGATGTTTTTCTATAAGGTCCAGTCTTGCCACCATTCACTTAAAAACTAAAAAAAATATACAAAAAATTTATCATTTAATAAATGAAAAACTGTTACTGTATATCTTTTTTATTATTTGCCCTTTCAATTTAAAATTTTCATAGGATATATATATATATATATATATATATATATATATATATATATATATATATATATATATATATATATATATATATATATATATATATATATATAATAATTATTTATTATTTATTAAATATATATATATATATATAATTATATATATATTATATATAAATATATTATATATATATATATATGTATATATATATATATAATATATATATATATTATATATATATAATATATATATATATAATATATATATATATATATATATATATATATACTATATATATATATATATAATATATATTATATAAATATATATATATATATATATATGCTATATAATTATATTATATATATATATATATATATATATAATATATATAATATATAAATATATATATATAATATATTATAATATATATATATAATATATATATATATATATATATATATATATTATTAATATATATAATTATATATATATATATATTAGGGATGGCCCCAATAGTGAAATTAGCCGGATTAGCCGGATACCGGATTCGGCTGGAACGTTTAACCGGATATTCCGCCGGATATTCGGTAGTAAATTTAGCGCGGATATCCGCAGTCTTGTTTATAATAGCGTCGGTGGGGTGACTAAATAAAAAAAAAATTTTTTTGCCATCGTGGTATACCGTACTCAATTTATACAGCCCTCCCTCTCTCTGAGAGTTTTTTATATTTTTTTAAGAAATATATAAATTAGGTGTAATTAAAAATGTCCTTAAATACGAATTTCACATTTATGAAAAAGCGAGGTTTTTTTTTAATTTGTTTTACATTTTCCTATGTTTGTGGACAGATTTTAATTATATACTTTTTC
>JABUQX010069138.1:0-10000 GCA_015478945.1 Trachelipus rathkii
CCTAGCTAGCTCATCATACCAACAAGTGCGATCTGAAAAGCTAAATATAGTGCGACTAGTGTGTTTTGTGACTATAGTTTCTTAAGGAAAAGGCAGTGTGTTTAATTGTGTGTTTAATTTAATTAAAAGTGTTTTAAAGATAAATCCTGTGCATTCGACATCTGGCTGGATTGTTGGCCCTTGCGTGCCTATTTTGGCCTGCTGGCCATCGTTTGTAAAAACCTCTTGCTATATGAATAACAATCCTTATCCTGGAATAAACCTGGAGAAAATGTTATGTTGCCTTTAAGAGTTAGCAGATGGTTAGGTGTCAAAGCTTCTAAGTTTTCTAAGTCATTGGTAACTTATGTTAGTGGTTGGTTGTTTATGATGAACTCAATCTCGCAGAATAAAGTATTCAAATTGTCATCTGCCAACCTTATTGGCTGTTCTGAGAGTGAAGCTTGTAATATATTTCTCACAGTTCTAATGTGTCTTTCAAAATGACCTCATTTATGAGAAGCATGAGGTGACTGGAGTATCCACTGTATTTCATTTTGCTCTAACATTTTGTTTACTTGCTTGTTATTCCAATTTTTAATTTGCTCTTTTTAACTTTATTTGCTTACACAAAATTGGTTCCATTATCTAATCGGATAAATTTTACATTACCTCTGCTACTTGCAAACCTTCTAATAGCATTGATAAATGCATCAGTGTCTAATGAATGTAACATTTCTAAATGTATTGTTCTGCTACTTAAGCATGAAAATATTAATCCATATCTTTTTCTCCTAACTTTACCTTTCCCCTCTTACAACTAAGAATGGGCCAAATGCATCTATACCTATAGTTGTAAAAGGGGGGGGGGATGTCACTTTCAAGTGTATGTTTAGTTGTTCACTTGATTTTCCATGAAGCTTCCTACAATTTATGCATTCTTTAAGAACTTTGTTGATGATACTATTTCAACCAATAATGAAATGAGTCAAAGGAGATTTTTACTCCATCAGCGGGATTCGAACACTGGACTCCGCGTCGCTGAGTTAACAGCCATCCACGTTCCCAAAAAGAATGTTTCAAGTCTAGCTTATAAAGCCCCCGGTCTTCTCCTCCCATAATTGCTGAGTACTCATTAATTCTATGGAAATGCCTTGTAATAAGTACTGTGACATGATGTTTGTTTGACAAGATGATTGCATGCTTAAATTCATATGGCACTTTTAAGTTTTTATTCCTGTCACTTGTTCTGAAAATTTCTTTGTCATGTAAAAATGATAAGTTTTGATAAAACATGTCCTTTTGGTAAAGTCTCTTTTCTTTTTTATTTTGCATTTTATATCATGGAATTCATTATTTTGAACATATTTATATATAGCTTTTTCTGCATCCTATAACTCTGTGATTGTCAAATGTCATTTGTCAAACTCTTTCGTATGTAGACCTTTTTTAGCTCTCAAAATCCAAGCTACTTTCATCTTAAGTTCATCCAGTCTGAGGAAGAATGTATCAGTTTATCTGTTGCACCTTTCTCTTGTAATTTTATGGACATGATAGATTTATTTATTATTTAATTCATCATTTTTTAGTTCACATTCCATGTTCTGTTGTGGGCAATAAGTTTTATCTTGATATAAAAATTCTGGACCTGTGCTCCATTCTTTGGTGTTCAAAAAGTCATTCACAGATAAACTTTTACTAGCTATGTCTGCAGTGTTCAACTTGCTTGGTCATAATTCCATTGACTTATATGTGTTTGTGATCTTATGTAAGATACTCTATTATGAACAAATTTCTTAAATCTCTTTGATTCATTTTTTATGTACCGCAAAACAATGTTGCCATCAACCCAAATGTATTATGTGGTGTGAAGAAATGCCTATGTTTGGAACTAAACGAGAGTACATTGAGATAGTTTGGTCATGTATGGAATGAATGGATGATAGTTGGTTGGTTAAGTGGATGTATATTGGTGAGTGTGTGGGAATCAACCGGCTGGTAGACCGAAGAAAAAGTGGATTGAGTCAGTAAAGGAATGTCTAAAGGAGAGGAATGTGAGTTTGGCAGAGGCGAGAAGAAAGATGCATAATAGGAGTGAATGTCGGGGTTTTGTGAGAGGGGTATGGTTGTGGGCCTCTCCCAGGGGGATGAACCCTACATTGACAAGATGCCACAGTAAGGTTCCATCGCATTCTCGTGAAACCCCTAGGGTAGATTTTTCTGACTGCGACGTGTTCTTACTTTAGGGTATAAAGGGGACTTTAAGGGGATTTCTTTTCTACTTGCGCCATGTTCGTCTGTTACTTTTTTGTTCCGGTGTATGCTACACACCTCACCCCAATCTGGGGATAGGAGAAAAAAAAAAAAAATATATATATATAATATATATATATATATATATATATATATATAATAATAAATATATTATATATATATATATATATATATATATATATATATATATATATATATATATATATATATATAGAGATAAATATATATAAAAAATATAGTATATATATATATATATATATATATATATATATATATATATAGAGGTAGAGTAGCGCGCATATTCGCAGCGATGAAATTACCTCCCATTTTGCTTATGGTATGTATGACATTCCAATGCCTAATGGTTGGTTGTGTTGTGCCTAATGGTTCGTCTTTCTGTTTTGCGCGTGGCAATATGCACGACTCGATACCTCCAGGCATCACCTTTTATCCGCATATCATATACGCATACTTATATCCACACCCCTCTTCTAGACAACATCTTACAGACATCCTTATCCCTAATGTCAGTATGTTGATGGGAGAAAGAATTGCTCACATCATATGTCCTGCGTGTCATAGAAGGCGACTAAGGGACGGTGGTAGTTGGGTTGGCTGCCTACTACCACTTACCTTTTGCCTGGAATGCCTATACATGCCTCGGAAAAGGTCATGATCGCCGTGAGCGGCCTTCTATCTTACGGCGAAAATGTATGAATCGTATGGGCACATTGAATGTCAGAGGAATAAAAGAGAGGTGATGGACGTATTTAGAAATGGCAAATTTGATTTGCTCGCTGTCACTGCAACAAAGATGAAAGGAAACAGTGAAAATGAGTGGTGTGTTGTGGAAAGGAATGAGAGGGGGGGTGAGAGGAGTTGCAATTCTGATGAGTGACTTGTAGTATAGAAGTATAGAGCTATGGTAGATTTTGTGTATGTGAGTGCTAGAGTTCTAATGGTTAAATTTAAGCTTGAAATGGTCAAGGTATTTGTGACTGTGACATATGGTCCATCTGAGGGTAATGTTGAAGAGAGTGCAATTTTCTGGAATAATCTGAATGATGTTTTATATGGGGTGAGTAGGAGCTCAGGTCTATTGGTAGTTGGTGACATAAATAGGTTTGGATAATGATGCAAAAAAAGGATTGGTAATAACAGATGGCTTTGGGGTGTTGGGAGAATATGAGAATGGTAGGAAAGTGATTGATTTCTGTGAGGAGAGAGGTATGTGTGTAAGTAATACTTTCTTTAAACATAAGAGTATTCATAAGTATACTAGAGTTGTGTAGGTATGAGACTGGTATCAGAAGTGAAACGTTCTGTATTGATTTTTTGTGTTGGTGAAGAAGATGTTTAAAGAATGGTGTTTGGATGTTAAATCAAGTGAGGGGGGTTAGGAAATTGGATATCGGAATCAATTATCATTTGTTTTATGTAAGGTGATAAGGAAGGAAGTGGTTAGAATTAAGAGTGAGAAGTTAAGTAAACAAGGTAATAAGGATAAGTATTTAAGAGCGCTTGCAAGTAAATCAGTTGAATGTGAACAAGTTGAAACTGAACAAATCTGGAAGCAAATGAAGGAAGTGGTTGATAGAAGTGCAAAATAAGTGTGTGGATATGCTAAAGTAGGGAGGAAGAATGTTATCAGTGAGTGGTGGAATGAAGAGGTGATGCAAGTGGTTAAAAGTCTCGTGTAGTTTGAATGGATGTACTAACAAGCAAATGATGAAGTTTTCAAAAGAAAGATGTTGGAATTATATGAAGAGGAAAAAAGAAATACTTATAAGGTCTACGTAGGAGGGAAAAAGAGATAAATGAACAGTTTGGTTAAAGGAGGATGCATGGGGACTTACAAGGAATAAGAAGCTCTTCTAGAAGGAAGCTCGTAAGATTAAGAATGAGAATAAGGGGAATCTGCTAAGAATTGATGAATAGTGATGGTGATATCGTAACTGATGAATGATGGGAGAGTGTGGAGGAACATTTTCGAAAATGCTGCACAACATTGTTGCAAAGGATGAGAGGTGATAGTGAATGTGTGGTGGTTTTTTATGGTGAAAGCAAGGAATTATGTATTTGGGAGTGGGGTCCATCAGTAAGGTGAGAGGTATGGTAGAGTGAGAAAGTTGAAGAATGGTGTAATCTGCAGGTATGGACGAAATTACTGGTGAATTGATCAAGACCGAGGCGAGATGATGATTGATCTGGATGTAGGAAGTTGTGTATCAAGGCTTTATGGAGGGTAGTGTTTCCGGGTATTGGAGGAAGCAGTAATAGGTACCCTTTATATAAGGGTAAGGGGATAAGGGTAACTGTAGGAATTATTGGGAATTAGTTTTTTGAGTGTTGTAAGGAAGATATATTTTGGTATTTTGGGTCGAAAGATGGCGGTTACTAATAGCTGATTGGTGAAGAAAAGGTTCGTTTAGAAGTAGTAGAGGATGTGTGGAACAGATTTTACATTGAAACAAAATGATTGAGAAAAATGAGGGAGGAGAAGAATACATTGTATTTAGGTTTTACTGGATTTGCAAAAGGCGTATATAGGATTAATAGGAAGCTCTATGGCAGGTGTTTAGTGATATATGGTGTTGATGGTAGCCTTCGAATGGAATCAAAGCATGTATGACGATAGTGAAGCGTGTGTTAGAACTTAGAACAAATGGGTCGAATGTGATTGTTTTAATATTAATAGCAGAGTGAGGCAGGAATGTGTTAATGTCTCCTTGGTTATTCAATTTGTATATAGATGAAAAGAATTAGAGGTGGGGGTGGAGGGGATGGTGTTAGGAATGATGGAGAATGGAGAGAAGTGGAGGGTGCCTGCTTATTGTATGTGGATGAATTTGGTTTTTTGTGTGGCGAATTCGGAAGAGAGTTTGAGATGATTGCTAGAGAGATTTAGGCAAGGGTGTGGTAAAAGGAGGGGTTTGAAAGTAACGTAGAAAAGAGTAAGGTTATGGTTGTTGAGTGAGGACAGTCCTCGGTGTGAAGTTATGTTAGATGGTGAGCAGCTGGAACAAGTGTCTGAGTTTAAATTTTTAGGATATATGTTGGATGAAAGGGCAACGGATGATGCAGAATGTAGTAGGAAATTTGTGAATGGCAGGAAGGTGGCTGGTGCAATTAAATCGTTGGTGGATGTAAAGGAACTAAGTCTTGAGTGCGCTAGGGACTTTACATGAGGTATGTTGTTTACCTGTGTTAATGTATGGTGGTGAGACTATGGTATGGAATAAGAGGTATAGATCTAAAGTTCAATGTGTTTAGATGGACAATCTTAGGGGCGTGTTAGGTGTGAGAAGAATTGATAAAATGAATGAACGTATTAGAGAGTTATGTGGTGTGAAGAAAGGGGTAATTGAGAGAATAAATGAAAGTACGTTTGTGAGATTTTTTGGTCATATGAAAGGATAGATGATAGTCGGTTGTTAAGCGTATGTTATATTGGTGATGTGCTGGGAATCGATCGGCTTGGGGAGACTGAAGAAAAAGTGGATTGAGTCAGTAAAGGAGTACCTGGAGGAGAGAAATGTGAGTTTGGCAGAGACGAGAAGAAGGGTGCATAACAGGAGTGAATTGCGGGGTTTTGTAATGTAGTATGGTTGTGACTCACCTGGGCAAATTGATGAACCCCGCATTGTCGAGATGCTTAAGTGAGGGTCCGTCGCGGTTCTGTGAAGCTCTAGGGTGGATTTTCTGATTGCGCCAAGTTCTCACCAAAAGGTATAATGGGCGCGGTAAGGCCTGGGCTTTCTTTTTTGACTTGCGTCATATTCTTAAAACTACTTTTCTGTTTCCGGTGCATATTACGCACCTTACCCCCAGCCTTGGGGAAAGAAGGTGGTGATATATATATATGATATATATATATTTATATATATATATATAGATAATATATATATATATATATTATATATATATATATTATATTATCTATATATATATATTATATGATATTATATATAATATATATTCTAATATATATAATATATTATATTAATATATTATATATATTAAATATAATATATATAGTGATATATATGTATATATTATATATATATATATTATATATATAAATATATATATATAGTATAGTATATATAAGTATATATATATATATATATAGTATATATATATATATGCTATATATATATATTATATAGATATATTGATATATATATATATATATTATATATATTTATAATATATATAATATATATATTATATATATATATATATATATATGAACCAAAAGAGAAAGACGCACCATTAAAAATGGGAGGTAATTTCACCGCTTCGAGTATGCGTGTACTCTCCCTCTATAAACTTTTTTTATTATTATTCCTTATTATATTATATATATATATATTATATAGTATATATATAATATATATATATATATATATATATATATATATATAGTATATATTATATATATATATATATTATATATATATATATATATAATATATATATAATAAGTCGGAGGAGACTTCCTACACTCAGGCTGCTTCGGCTAAGCAACGAGTTATCATTATAGAACATAGATCTTCTACAAATTTTCATAAAGTTAACGATAAAATTCTCTTATTCTTTTTGCGAAAATGTCATATGAAGGGATAGAAATCTAATTACAGTAATGAACATATAAAATGAATTTTAAATTTAAACAAAGTGTAGGAATCATCGCCATTGAATAGATGCTATTTTCACAATCAATTGATAAAGTGCACAGCTTGGGCTTGCTCGCAAAATAGCGAGAGAAATTTAAGCAGTAATAAGCACTAATAAAACATCTCGGTGAATATTAACTTCTTTTACAAGTTGATTTTTTCCTACCAAGGAATCTAATTTAAACACTTTTTATTTAAAAAAAACAAATTAAAAATAAATATTTACTTGTTCCAAGAATTCCATTTTTTGGATGAAAAATAATTAATATTTAAATTTAATACTTGGAATTTAGCCAATTGCATCTCTTATCTGTAAATACTATGGCATACTAAAGTAAATATTTTATAGAAGCAAATAATTGATAAATATAAATAAAAGAAGAAATGTGAATGAGAAATACTAATATAAATAAGATAGAGAACTTTTTATAATTAAAGATAAAATAATGTTAGGTAACAATTTTAAAGTTTATTACAAGTAAACTAGTAAAAATAGCCAATAACTCTAGTCTCTAATGGAATATTGTTTGGTGTTAAAACATTATATATATATATATATACTATAATAGTGAGTTATTATAGTATATATAATATATAGTATATATAGTATATATATAGTATAGATATAGTATATATATATAAGGTAGTATGTATATGTATATATATTATATATAAGTATATATCGGGTCAATCACATTTTTTTTCCGTACCGATGATGGCCGCTCGATAATTTTTGAAAACTTTTAATATTCAATTTCGTTAATGTTATCCCTGGCAAGTTTAAAACCACCATTCGTTTTTGTAGATTTACTCTGGTTGTTACAGGGTGAGCCAAAATGTTTGACCAGGTGGAGCAAAATTTTATCACTTAATAGAGGTAACATTTTAAGTCATATCTCCATATTGGTAATTTTTATACCAAATTTCATAGAGAGTGATTTGTTAGGGATGCTTTAAGGTACATTTGGCCTTTAATGTTTTTTTTTGGGAAATATGTTTCAGCCATGCAAATGAATCCGAGAAAAATGTGTTATAAACATGCGAAGAAATTTCCATTTTCGTGGGCTGTTTATCTACAAAGAAGGAATAAGTTTGAACGATATATAAAATTTTGTGTGATGATACATACTAAAGTAGGTTTTAACTTAAATCTTATTTGAAGTTTGGGAAATATTTTTAAAAAAAAAAATTTACAGGGTGTCCAAAATCAATTTTTCGGAAAATGTAACTTTGAACCTTAATATCTCTGATGGGGGTAAGTGCCTAAATCTGAAATTTTCAACACATTATACTACTCCGATAGATGTTCGTTGCAGCTGCAATATTGACTTTGGTATTTGCTTGTTTTAAGAAATACAACCCCATTCAAAATGCTAAAAAAATTTTTTTTAAGTTGTGTTATGATAGCAATACGTAGGGCCTACTCGTAAAGACGATAGTGCTCTATTGTTAAATGACCTCTAAATTTCATATTATCTTAGCTATTATTAAAATTACCTCAAACCAGTAATTTCCTTTTTTTTTTTTCAATTTAATAATTTAGTATAAAACATTTAAATAAAATTTTCAAATGAATGTACAATTAAGACTGTAAAATGTCAAATAAAGAATAACTTAGACGTTGGTGTTTTTTCTATCCAAATTAATACTATAAAATTATTAAAATCTGCTTAACATTTAAATTATAATTAAAATTAGTTGGAGTTAAACCAGACGTAAAAATATTTAATGACCGTTTCTCCCCGACTCCACTGATCGGTTTTTCCCGAATTCAATTTTTTTGAAATGGCAAATTTTTTTTAAAAAAATTTAAAAAATATTTATTTCGATATTTTTATTATTTTCATTATTCCATAACATTAGGGAAACTCCAAATGTGAGAAAAAACTATTAAGTAAAGATTGTAACTTAAAATTTCGATTTTTCATGATTCATTAAAAAAAAAAACTGCGATTTTTGACCGATTTTCCCCATTTTAACGGTACATATATATATATTATATATATATTATCTATATATATATATATATATATATATATAATATATAATATATATATATATATATATATATATATATATATATATAATATTATATATAGTCTATATATATATTATATATTAATAATATATATATATATTATATATATAATAAACTATATTATATATATATATATCTTAGTATATATATATATAGTATATATTATATATATAGTATTAATAAATCTATTATTTATATATATATATATATATATATTATATATATATATATATATATATATATATCATATATATATATATATATTATAAAACATAAAGTAGCACACACACAAACATTTTTTTTAAGATAAAGAGGCCCGTATATATTTTTTTATTTACAATCAACATGGTAAGAGCGACACAAGCACACTTCAAAATCTTAGCTTGCATAACTGAATAATGTCGCGCTTTAACATTAAATATTATTAGCGTCTGTGGTTTGTCGCAAACTAATTTTATTATACTTTAAATGTTAGTAGATTTAATAATTGTTATAGTATTAATTTTGGATAGAAAACACAAGTCCTAAGTTATTTGTTATTGACATTTTCCAAACGTGAATTTTTTTCCAAAAATTATGAATTTTATTTCTAATTTTTTATTGCTGAAATAAAAAATTGAAAAAAAAAGAAATTATTACAATAAATTTTAATAATTTCTAATAAGTAATAATAATATTTACACACTTTTTTTGGCATTTTTGAATGGCTGTATTTCTTAAAACAGCAATACCAAAGTCAATTATTGGCCAGGTGAGGAACATCTATGGTAGTGAGTATAGATGTGTGCCAAATTTCAGATTTTTAGCCTTACGCCCATCAGAGAATTAAGGTCAATTTAACCGATTTTTCCGAAAAATTGATTTTTGGACACCCTGTAAAAATTTTTTAAAAAATATTTCCCAAACTTCAAATAAGATTTAAGTTAAACCATACTTTAGTATGTAGTCATCAACAGCAAAATTTTTATATCGTTAAATTATTTTTCCTTCTTTTTAATAATACATCCCATGGGCGAAAATGGAAATTTCT
>JABUQX010069138.1:17500-19636 GCA_015478945.1 Trachelipus rathkii
ATCTAAATTCATTCTGCATATAATAGTGTAGAGCACCTCTCACTCACTCCATTCTCTCATCATTCTAACTACCACATTTCCTGCCACCTCCCTATCTCTAATTCTTTCTAATCCCATCCTTATTATACCAATTGAATAACCAATGAGACAACACATCCCTGTCTTACTCCAACATTTATAATAAACCAATCACTTTTGGCACCACTTTATTTTTATTCTTACACACGCTTCACCATCGTCTTACATACTTTTGATTCCATTCAGAATCTACCACCAACACCATATAAAACTAACACCTGTCATATGAGCTTTCCCTATTATCCTATCATACGCCTTTTGCAAATCCTAAAACCTAAATTTTACAATTTATTGTTCTTTCTCTTTCTCATTTTCTCAATTTTTGTTTCAATGTAAAGATTTTGATCCACACATCCTCTACCACTCCTAAACGAACCCTCTTCTTCACTGCAATCAGTTCCTTTCAGTCACTCGACGTCACTGTTTCCACCAAAATGCCAAGCTATATCTTCCTACAGCCTCGATAAACTAAATTCCCTATAATTCCTACCAGCTCCCTTATCTCCCCTACCCCTTAATAAATTAAATAAATATTATATATATATAATATATATATATATATATATATATGTTTTATTATATTAATATAGGTATATATATATATATATATATAATATATTATATATATATATATATTATATATATAATATATATATATATATATATTATATCATCCACCTCCTTTCCAAGATTGGGGGTGTGGTGCGTCGCACTCACCGGAGACGGAAAAGTGGTAGAAGAACATGACGGAAGTCAAAAAGAATGGTTAGATACTCCCCCCCTTTATACCCTTAAAGTGAGTAACTCGTTGCAGTTAGAAAAATCCACCCTAAGAGTTTTCCGAGACTGGGCCGACGGACCCTTGCTGTGGTATCTCGTCAATGTGAGCTTCATCCCCTAGGCCAGGCCCTTAACAAAACCATGCCATTCACTCTTATTCTGCACACTTCTTCTCGCCTCAGCCAAACTCACATTACTTTTTCAGACATTCCTTTAATGACTCCATCCACTTTTTCTTCAGTTTCGCAGTCTGTCGAATCCCCAGCACACTCGCCACTATACATCCGCATTAACCAACCGACTAATCATTTCCATACCTTTCCAGTATAAAACCAAACATCTCAATGTAACTCTCGTTTTATTCTTTCTTTTAACCGGCATTTCTTCAACAACCGCCCAACTCCCAAATGTGTTAATTTCTCATTTTAATCATTTTCTCACACCACTAACACGGCAAATAAGATTGTCCATCTGAACACATTGTACCTTTAGATTCATACCTCTTCTTCCAGACCATAGTTTCACTACTATGCATTAACAAATGTAACAACATACCCTCACACAAAACCAAGAACCTCAAGAACGTTAGTCCTTTTATACATCTCACTCATAGATTTATTGCACTAGCCACTTTTTTATCGATTCAACAACTTTTCCCTACATACACTCTGCATCCATCCGTTCGCCTTTTCACCCATACATATATCCTAAAATATTTAAACTCGGATCACTTATTTTCCAGTTTACTCACCATTATAAATAACTTCACAAACACCGATGACTTCCCTTTGCTCACACCATAACTTTTACTTTTATCTAACATATACTTTCAAACCCCTCCTTTTATACACCCTGCCAAAACGCCTCTACGAAATCCTCTCAAACTTTCCTCAGATTCGCACACATAAACAATCATTCGCATATAATAAGTATGGCACCCTCCACTCTTTTTCCATTCTCCCATCATTCTAAACACCTTCCCCTGGTTAACCCTACCTCTAATTCTTTTCCATAACTCTCATCCATATAAAAATTGAATAACAAAGGAGACATTAATACATCCTTGCTCATCTGCTATTAATATTTAACCAATCACTTTCTACTTTCCGTTTATTCTTATACGCGCCTTCATTCAACTATCGTATACCTACTTTTTGATTCCATTCAGAAGCTCACCACCAACCCTGCCATAGGGCTTCCTATTAATCCTATCATATTGCTATTGTCAAATCCATATCCATTTGCTAATTCCCCTTTTGAACTATAACCTTCTCTTAT
>JABUQX010069139.1:0-25000 GCA_015478945.1 Trachelipus rathkii
GGGAGAGAGATGAAGCGCGAGAATGCCATAAGAAATGGTACGTCGTTTATGAATGCTGGTGGCACATGTAAGGTTTGGGGAAATAAGCTCTTAAGAGAAGACATAGACAGATTGGAAATGTTTCGATAAAGAGGAAATAGTGCGGAGAGAATTGGAAACATACTTCAGTATGGTTCTAAAGAAGTAATGTCAGTAGGAAGGGGAGAGGTAAATTGTTTTGTAAAAGTGAAAGATAATGATGATGAATCAGGAGACCGTTTAAAGAGTAAGTCCGTGTGAATGAAACTGGGTATCCAAGCGTAAACTGGTGAATATGATAGAAGTAGTAGGAAGATCGAAGAGTGTCGGAAGAGACACCGAGAAATAAAGAGGTGTATGATAGTATGGAAGAGGTTGGAGAGAAAAGGAGATGACGAAGAAAGTAGAGGATGTAGATCTGGAAGAAAGGGTGTAAGGAGAACACTAATGATTGTGTATAGAAGTAAAATGCCGGTAACTGTGGTCATAATGGGAATAATGGACGAAAGAAATGAGGCTGATTATTTTATCGAAAATAGGTTCAGATATTCTTTGACCCGGCGTAAACACCCGATTACGATTGAGACTGTTCTACAAAGATTCAGATTTATACTAAACCACATTAGTGGAAGAGACAACGTCATCGTTGATAATTTAAGTGGATCTTATGCCAATGAGACATTGGATTCGTCTTCACAAGCCTCTACAGAAGAAGGAGCGCTGGAATGAACAATGTTATACATATGTAGATAAAGGCAAAGTGTACGCAATTTGTTGATGTTTGGGTGGGCCAAAGATGTAATGCAGTGGTACATGAAGTATATAAATTGGTTTCATTTATTTGTTTTAAATAAGAGGTCATGCATTGCTATTGCAATATTATTTATTTTTCTTTTGTCTATATACCTAATGTATGCTGCACCGGTCAAACCGCTGTAAATATGTTTGTATTGTAAGGAGAAACAATAACATGAGAACTCATTTCTAAGACTTTTTTTAAAATCTGAATTGTTTAATTGGTCGTTGTTAACAAAGTTTATTGTATTATTTTATTATAATTATTATTATTATTATTATTATTATTTTAATATTTTTAAAGGAATTGCGAAAGGATACTGCGTAATTAATATTAATAATATATAATGGTTTTATAATATGATCACTGATGGTCGAATCGAATCGGGGATTCGATTCGAAGTCCAGATTCGAGCTCTCGAATCCGAATTCGATTTGGATTCGAATCCGAAGGTCCTGGGACTGGTTCGGAATTCGGATTCGGAATTCGAAATTTCACACAAACCGGATTCGGATTCGGATTCGAATGCGAAGGTGATGTTCGGATCTGGATTCGAACATTTTTACAACATGGCGGATTCGGATTGCGGAGCTCGATTCCGAATCCGGATTCGAATCCGAGTCTAATTCTCTTTGTTTCTACAAGATTTCAAATCATCGAAAATAAAAAAAAACGAAAAGAAAAAAATTATTTAGGAGCCAATCATAGGAGTGCTGTAAGAGCCAATCAGATGATATATTATATTATTAATATTGGCTATCAATAACGCCATAGGAGAAATAGTTACTCCTGAAACATTGGAAAACTGATAATTTATGTTTGAGAAAATATATGTTAAAAAAATTATTTAATTTTTTTAATAGGATATTATTATGTTAATTGTGAAATAGTTAATAAATTGAAATATTTAGTTAATTAACTTTTTATAAAAAAATTATAAAAGGCAAGCTTAAGAATTAAAATTTCATTTTATAGCAGTTAAAGCTTAATAGGAAATTGTTTTATATATATATACTATATATATATATTATATATTATATATATATATCTATTATTATATATATATATATATATATATATATTATATATATATATTATATATATATATATACTATATATATATATGGGTGAATTTGGTTAAAAGCGAAAACTATCATCTATCCGTATTCAAAAACTAGCAATAGCTACAGGAAAAGGAATACATTGCTGGAATCATGGCAAAATTTTTTTGGGAACCTGGTCAATAAAAAAAAAAAAAAAAAAAAAAAAAAAAAAAAAAAAAAACATATCTCAAGAACTACAGTAGATACAGCGAAAAGGATAATTTTTGAATCCTTGTAAAATTTTTATTAGAAATTAAAAAAAAATAATAAAAAAAAAAAAAAAAAAAATTGCTAATTTTTTTTTTTAGGCGAAGGGGCATAATATATATATAGTTATATATATATATAATATATTATATATATATATATATATATTATATATATATATATAATATATTATATATATATATACTATATATATATACTATTATATACTATATATATATATATATATATATATATATAATATATTATATTTATATAATAATATATTATTATTTGTAAAGGTATTGCACGGCAATGTAGGGGCCGACGGGGAACACAGAGGGGGACGTTTTCCATACCCCGTGGGAGGGGCGGAGGAACCCGCGACACAAATACCAAGAGCGGGGGTTCCGGAGACCTCCCCGAGGGGGGGGGATTAGTCCTACCCCGATAGTTCCGCCGAAGGCGAGAGAAGCGAACTCCTGCATCGTGAGGTATACTTGGGGTTTTCTTTAGTAAAAAAAAAAAAAGCAATTTTTAATAGAAAGTCTATTTATTTTAAAGAGAAAATAAAAGGTCTCTAATAGGCTCTCTAATCATATTACTATATTATTAAAATATTTTTTTATTTTTTTTTTTTTACATTTTCTATTATACATTCTCCAAAAATGTATTCTTTTCGCTGTAGCTATTTTTTTTTTTTTTTGAGTATTTTTTTTTTATTTTTTTTATTTTATTTTATTTTTAACATTTTCGCATAAAATTGACAGCATTCAGCACTGTAATTTCTTTTCCTGTAGCTATTGTTGTTTTTAAGATATGGATGATGATATGTTGTCGTTTAAGAACCTAAATTCACATATAATTATATACAATATATATATATATATACATAAATATTACTTATATATTATTATATATACATATATATATATATATATATATTATATATATATATATCTATACTATATATATCATATAATATATATATATTATATTTATATATTATATATATATATATAATATATATTATATATATATATATATATTTATTAGTATATATATATTATTATATATATATATATTAATTAATATTTATATATATATAATATATAATATATATATATATATTATTATATATATTTAATTATATATATATATAATATATATAATATATATAATATAATATATATATATATAATATATTAAATTATATATATATATATATATATATATTATATATATATATATCTATATGGTCAGCTCTAGAAGAGCAAAATCCATATTTCAAACATACAATAATACCGGGAAAGGCAATACATTGTTGGAATGTTGGTAAAATTATTAGGAATGTTAAAAAAAAAAAACTACATAGGCTAATTTGGGAAAAATACATTTTTTGAATTCTGGTAAAATTTTAGTTAGGAAATGTAAAAAAAAAAATTATTGTTAATAATATAAGTATTGAGGAAAAAGCCTATTTGAGACTTTTATACAGTTCGTTAAAATAAATAGCTTTCTAGTATAGTTAAAAAAAAATTTTTAAGCGTAGAATACCCGGGTATAACACACGATGCAGGAGTTTGGGGTCTTCGCTTCCGGACTCGGGGTAGGACTATTTCCCCTCTCGGGGAGGGTCTCCGGAACGCCGTCTTTTGTATTTGGGGTGTCGCGGGGTCCTGCGCCTCTCCTACCGCGGGTTATGGAAAACGTCCCCCCCTGTGTCCCCGTCGGCTCGACGCCCTACATTGCCGTGTAATACTTTACAAATAATATATATAATATATATATATATATTATACTATATATATAATTTTAAATTTATTTATTTATATAATTTAATTAAATTATATCTTAATAATATATATATATATATATATATATATATATATATATACTCTGTCCCCGCCGGCTCAGTTTTCCTTAAAAAAAAGGCATTTTTTATTTTTATTATTTTCTAACTAAAATTTTAAAAGGATTCCAAAAATATTCCTTTCCTGTAGAATTTGTTAAGTTTTATTTTTTTTTTTATTTTTTTTTTTTTTTTATTTTTTTTTTTTACATTTTCCTAACTAAAATTTTTACCAGGATTCCAAAATGTATTCTTTTTCCCTGTAGTATTGTAGTTTATGAGATATGGATTGTGGCTCTTCTAGAGCTGCATATATATATTATATTATTATATATACTATATATAATTATAGTATATATATATATATATATATATTATTATATATTATATATATATACTATAATATATATATATACTATATATATTATATACTATATATTATATATATATATATATATATATATATATAATATATTATATATATATATACTTTATTATATATAATAATATATATATATAATATATTTATCATAATATATATATATATATATATAATATATTATATATTATATATATATATATATATATATATTATATTATATATATATATAAGTGGCGTAGTTATGAGATGAGATGAGATGTTTTAGAAAATGGATAAAAAAGAGAGGTGAGTTGGAGAGAAGAGAATATAGAGGCTCGGCGAGAGTCTGATAGAGTGAAAAGGATGGAAAAGGAAACCACTTGGGAAAAAATCGGAAACGAGTTGGAAGAAGATGTGACAGGCGTAGAAAGCTGGTTTTTTAATATAGTTAGAATTACAGGAAAAGCTGAACAATGGCACGAGCTATAAAGGGCGAAAACGGAGTCCTAATAGTAAACCAAAGAGAGACGAGAGATGGAGGAGATTCTTCGAGTATTTGTGCAATGTGGAGGGCGTTGGGGAGGAGAGATTGCGAAGATCTTGATTTGTTGGAGGATGGGAGAGAGGAGGAGTGTTGATCAGGAGAGGAGACGATGGTGGCGGATTGAAGGTATGAAGACGGAAAGGGGCGGGCGAATGGAATGTTTGTGATGCTGAACGGAAATGGGAGTATGAAGGGAAAAAACGGATGTTAAATCTGATGAGCAGGTGCTGGAGAGATTATGTGGTGGCTGGTGACTGGAGTAGGGACAATGCTGCCCCATATATTTAAATAAGGAGATAAAACGAATGTTGGAAAACTATAGAGGATTGCATTATGTGCACCTGCGAAGATCTATGAAATGATATTAGAGCGAAGGCTGAGAGTAGGTGGTGGACACAAGCTAGAAGATGGAACATGGTTTCAACCGGGGAGATCGCTAACAATGTGGTGTTGTTTTGAAAATGATAGATGAAAAGAATTGGGAATTTAACAGGCAGACATGTGCACCTGTTGCAAGCTTTCATAAACTAGAAAGGCTTTTAGATAGAGTGCCAAGGGATTATTGTGGAGGGACTGAGAAGAATAGAATATGGAATACTGAAAATTGGTAGAACAAGTAAAAGCACTTATGTAAGACAGCAAATTGCCAGAGATAAGACGCTATTTCCGTGAGGGAGAATGGTTTAATGTCCCAACTAGAGTGAAGAGGGACGTGCTTGCCAATTGTGTTCATTATATACATGGAACAGTTGCGGGAGATGGAGATCGGTGGGGACAAAGTGGAGAATGAGATGTTGGATACGTGGTGACTTGTGTTGTTTGCAGCACAAAACTAAGAGAGACTGCAGAATTTTCTGGAGGTTTGGGACGAAGGTTGGAGGAGAGAGGTTGAGGTATAAAACCGAGGGAAGACAGGTTGATGTTGATTGAGTGGTGGAGATTGTCCTGGAGGTGAGTTTGAGTGAAGCTGAGACAAACGGACAGTTTTTAAAATTTTTGGGGGTGCTAATTAGTGAGCGAAAACAATAATGCTTGAATTAACAGAGAATTTGGGAAATTTAATGGGATAGTAGCAATGTTGTTCCCATGTTGAAGGAAAGAGAAATTTTGAGACGAGTCAAGATGGTGATAGTACACAAATACACTGAGGCCAATACTGACGTACGGACATGAAGCTTGGGTCTTAATGCGAAAGCATATAGCGAAGTTGGGGCATGCGAGATGGGCGTGTTGTGACTGATTAGAGGAGTACAGAAGAGACAGGAAGAGAATGAGGCGGTTAAGGGCGGATTTTGGGCGTGAGAGTGTGGTGAGCTTGTGAGAGGGACAGCTGCGGTGGTCGGACATGTTAAGAGGATAAGAGGAGCAACGGTTGCCCAGAAGAATAATTGGAATGGATATCGAGAGGGAGAAGAAGTGTGGGAACGACCTCAAGTTAGATGGAGCGAGACAGCGTGAGCGTGGCAATGATGAAGAGAGAAAGGGACATCCAGGATGTGGAGGCGTCTGAGATGTGGATGGACAGAAGACGTTGGAGAAGTTTCGTGCAGAACAACTGACAGATGCATGCATCTATATACAGGAGATTGGTGAGAAGTGATAAATATATATTATATATATATAATATATATATATTATATATATTATAATATATATATATATTATATATATATTATATATATATAATATATATATATATAGTCTATTATATTATATTATATAATATATATATATATATATATAATATATATTATATATAATATTCATTATAAATTATTTAACATGGAAATAAATATGTATCCTCGGCAGTAAAAAAATATGAAAATGAAAACAATTTTATTTTATATATCTCATAAATAATTGAAAAGAAATATGTCATATTTGGTTGGTTGTATTAATTTTGTAAAAAACTTGGAAGGATCGAATCGGATTCGGATTTCCGAAGCTTTTTACATGGATTCGGATTCGATTGGATTCGAGAATTTTCAACACACGGATTTGGATTACGGATTCGAATCCAAAGGTGCTGGATTCGGATATGGGATTTCGGATTCGCAATTTCCAGCACACCCGGATTCGAATTCGAATGCAAAAGTTGCCGGATTCGCATCATGATATATATATATATATATTTAGTATATATAATATATATATATATTATATATATTATTTATATATCTATATATAAATATATATATATTATATATATATATTATATATATATTATATATATTATATTACTATATATTTATATATATAATATATATATATAAATATATATATAATATAAATTAGTTACAATAATTGAATAAATGCATTTTTGTTGAAGGTGTGGAAGCTCATAATCTTCGATTTTCGTTAAGTTCTTTATTCTGATTGGAATGAAAGATTGTCATTTCTTGAGAGTAGTATGGATATTACAAGGAATACATATCCGCTTCGCTTCAGATGTGCTTGTATATATTTGTTTCTAAATTAATTATACATATATACATCATTTACCTTCTATTTTAAGGATTGTGATTCGTTAAGAGGCGTAATCTGTATTACTAGAATTAGAGCGAACTATCATAGATCCCATATTTCAAAAACTACAATAGTTACAAGGAAAAGTACATTGTTGGAATCCTGGCAAATTTTATTGCGGAAATGTAAAAAAAAAAAAAAAATGAAAATGAAAATGAAAAAAATATATCTAAAAACTCATAGTAGCGAAAGGATACATTTTTGAATCTTTGTAAATTTTAGTTAGGAAAATGTAACAAAATTATTATAAATAACAGAGTAAACATTGATATTTTTTTTTTAGTTCGTGCAGGGGCAGAATATATATATATATTATTTGGTAAAGGTATTACAGGCAATGTAGGGGGCTCGAGCCGAGGGGAACACAGGGGGGGGACGTTTTCCATACCCCGTAGGGGAGGGGGAGGAACCCCCGCGACACCAAATCCAAAGAGCGGGGGTTCCGGAGACCCTCCCCGAGGGGGGGAATTAGCCCTGTCGTTCCGCCGGAAGGCCGAGAGACCTGGGGAACTCTGCATGGTGCGTCCGTTATACCTGGGTATTCTTAGTACAAAAGAAAAAAAGCAATTTAATAGAAGTCTATTTTTTTAACGAGTAAGCAATAAAAGGTCTCTAAATAGCTCTCTAATCATATTATATACTTCTTCACCTATATTTATATTTTTTTTAATGTTAGTTGCTTTTTCCATCTAAAATTGCACTCTGGATTCAAAAATGTATTCTTTTCGCTGTAGCTATTTTTTTTTTTTTTTTTTTTTTTTTTTTTTTTTTTTTTTTTTTTTTTTTTTTTTTTTTTTTTTTTTTTTTTTTTTTTTTACTTTTCCCGCACTATATTTGAGCCAGTATTCCAGAATGTATTCTCTGTTTTTCTGTAGCTATTGTAGTTTTTTGAGATATGGATTGATGATAGTGTGTCGCTAAGAACAATTATAGCGTAATCTATATTACTTAAATTTATATAAATAGTAAAAATATATAAAATACATTTTGGATCTTTCGCTTTCATTCGTTGTTAACTAAAGTTGTATATAGTTGGTATACAATGCCTCGTAATCGTCTCGATCAAATTTATTATAATGTTAGAGTTGTGTATTTTCGTACGCAGAGTGTTTTATTGTTGTGTTATAGTTGGAAGACGAAAAGTAAATGTAGTATGTTTGTTTTAAATTTAATGAGATGATAATTTGATGTGTAAATATTGCGGTTTGTTTATTGTAAAGATTAAGGTAATTAAGTTGTGTTCTTAAAGCAATTGTGAGTAGATTGTATTTTTATATGCATTGGTATATCCAAAGTGTCGTCTGCAGTTGTGCATTTGTAAAGAGTATTGCGTTTGATATCATTGCTAGATGTTACTGGCAGGTAAGCTTTGTATTTATTGTAATTTAATTTCTGAAGTTTCGCAATTATTTTGTGGTGATAAATATAAAACATTTGTAAAGTTTGATATTTATTTATTAAATATGGTTATGTTTGGTATTCACCAGATTTTTGCACAAAGGATTTATTTAATGCACTAATACGGCAAACTTGTGCACTTAGGAAACAGTTATAGTAATAGTCCAGCTGATCCTTTTTATGTGGTCAACTGACGAAATGCGATCGTTTTTTTGTAATTTCAAATTGATTAATTTCAAGTAAAGATTAAAATTACGTATTCAAATTCAATCGTCTATATATATTTTGTTATATTTTTAATTTATTTATATATTTTTGACATAATATTTATATAGTTTTTATATACTATTATGGGCGAGGATCTGTTTAATTTAGATGTTACGAGCTTTTTGTTATTTGTTTAAAGTGGTTTGTATATACTTGATGCTTCATAATAAACTGTATATATTGCATGTACAGTATGTTGGTCGTTGATCTATTTGGGCAGAAGGTTATATTTAAAGCTAAAATATTATATGTATTTGGTATGAAGTATCTATTCATTCGGTGTGCATGTACGTAGATATCTGTGGACATCTAACTATATGTACATGGATTGATAAAACTTTGGTTTGGTATAAAAGCTGTACGTATTCATTTTTTTTATTTAATTATTTTTAAATTTAGTTCAGTAGTTTTCTTGAGGTGTTTTCCAAAGTAGTTTTTACTTTCTATTTATCAATATATTCAGATAGCTATTTTTATGGTCTAAAGATCAATTGGTTTCATGATTCAAAACATTGTCAATTAAACAGGTAAAGTTCATTGTAAGAGTAAATTATTGACTGTACTTGTTCTCATGATATAATGCACGAACCGTTCAACTGTTTGTTTTACTTGAAAGGACTCAGGGAGAGACGTTGGTTGAGTTTGAGTTATATATTGCATTGTATAATTGCAAGCAGAGCCGGGTAACATCATTCGACAAGGAGGCTGAATACTGATACGATATAGTTTTGAGAATCTTGGAAGTGTTAGTTGGCTTTGTATTTTCACGGGGACTGGCCAGGAATTGTTTTATCTGCTTGAAAAGAGTAAGTTATGACATAATAAATTAATATTTTTTCACCAATCCAATTACAGTGAACAATAGGAGAGAACATGTTCGTACTTAGAACATGTTCATACTTAACAATAAGAGAATTGTAAGAATAAGGGTATACCGCAGTTATTTTAGTCTAAGATCAGAGAGATGGACATAGAAGGAAAACTATAATGATACGCGGAGTCATAGATCTCATCAAAGAGAAGATTATGAGGAGTAAATTAAGAATATTAATATCGTTTTAACAGAGATATTCAAGAAGAAGGTTGTGCAAGAGTAGACTATGTAATAAAGAGAGAGAGAGAGAGAGAGAGAGAGAGAGAGAGAGAGAGAGAAGAGAGAGAGAGAAGAGAGAGAGAGAGAGAGAGAGAGAGAGAGAGAGAGTTATGTTGAGAAAAAATATTTGTCCTCTTTCTTTAAAAGCTGAATGATTGGAAGACTTTTAGATATTTGATGTGTTTAGATACAGAATGAACGACACCCTGTATAAACCCCGAACTGGTTTCGTGTTAGGAAGTAATAAAAGAGGTTCAGACACCTGACTCCTAAAATAATCTAATTTTTATCCATTGAGAATAAGAGCTTATCCCGGTATCTCAGATTTTGCTGAAAACTTCAATATGTCCTAAGCTAGAAAATATATCACCTAAATACCGAGAAGCAGAGTAATAAGAATCAAAGAGACGGGTAAGGTGATCACTAAACTAACCAACTAACTACTAACTAACCTAAAGCTAATTAATACGTAAGCTACATTGACATCTGAGATATGATTAGAAAACTGATTCAAATTTCCAAATCTTGTGGAGTTAGGCCTAGCATTAGGAATTATAGGTAGAAGATAATAGATAGGCAGAATTTACCAAAAATGTTACAATAGGACATAGTTTAACAGCGATAAACTTGATGCCCTCTTTTTTTTGGAAAGGTAAATGAACGCAACTATTTTTTTATGAGAGAGAGAGAGAGGAGAGAGAGAGAGAGAGAGAGAGGAGTGAGAGAAGAGAGAGAGGGAGAGAGAGAGAGAGGAGAGCGAGAGTAGAGAGAGAGGAGAGAGAGAGAGAGAGAGAGAGAGAGAGGAGGAAAGACAAAATTATCAAAGCACAATGCAGGCAGGAAGTACACGTGTGAGATAACAAGAAGGCTCATTCAATATCACCGTTTTCTTAATTCTAAGCTCAAAGATAAGAAGTCTATTTTTAGCGGAATTACTACTGTTTGGCTGAAGTTGGAAGGAATTTGTAGAGGAGAATAGCACAGAAACGTTAATAGAGATTAGAATAAAGGTTTGGGCAAGTTTATTTTCAGTATAGGACTCGCTCCAGCCATAAGCAGAAAGAAGAGGGAAATATGCTGAAGCATATAAGATTGATTTGTTAGAATAATGTTAAAAAGCGTGAAGGATAACCAGATATTTTACTTGTATTTTCGCACTGAAGACCCATTAATTCTCCGATACTTTTGTTCTATACCGGGATGAAATATGAACAGCAAGATCTTCTAAAGTTTGAAGATAATAACAATTTATAGAGTCGCATCCCTGTGACGAGTGAAACCAAAGTTTAAAAGAATTTAATTGGAGGGGTAAAGAGTAAAATATTTACATAGCATAGAGAGAGATCAGATCAATAATGCGTTCTTTATTCTAAGGGACCTCATGCCTATGAAAATAATCGATTTAAAGGGAAATCAAGAACTATTACTACAAGTATAACCAGAAATAACAGAAATGTCCATTGGCTAATGGCAGAAGCCGTTCGAAAAAAGATGAGAAAGTTGTAAAAAAAATAAAAAAATAATAAAAAAAAAAAAAAAAAAAAGTTTAAGAAAAGCTATTAAAACAAAAACAAAAAAAAATTAATTTAAGATAGTTTGATTAGCTGTACTTTTAAACTGGAGAAAGTCATTAAGTAGTGGATCATTGAAAACGGCATAAATAGTGGTTTTCGATTAAGGAAGATGAGTAATAGTGTATTATTTGAGTTTAGAGGCTAGAAATTTATGATAGTGCGGCTAGAGGAGATAATAAACATATGATTATATATAGTATATATATATATAATATATATATATATTTTTATATATATATATATATATATATATATATATATATATATATTTATATATATTTTATATAAAATATACAAATTATTATATATATATATATATTTATATATATATAATTTAAAAATAAAATTAAATATTTAATATTATATAATATATACTATATATATATATATATATATATATATATATATATATATATATATATATAATATATATATATATATATATATATATATATATATTGATAAAACTTTAATTAAAATTCCCCAATTATGATAAAATTATGATAAAATTTACTAAATAAAACAGTTAAATAAATATTATATAAAAATTACATTTTTAAAATTATTAAATAAAAATCTCCATCCATAACCGTATATATGGAAAAGAATAATATAAAAATGACGTCACAAACCAACGAACGCACGCAACAATTAAAATAGACTAGTTTTTTGTTTTGTTTTTCGGAGCATTATGCATTGTCTTTTGAGAAATGTTCTAAAGGTTTAAGTTATGTTAAAAAGTGTTAGCTTAAACTGGTGATTTCGGTTAAATTAATTATTAATATTATTGAATCTAATCTACTTATACAAACTGACTTGTAAAAGCGGTTTTCCTCAAACAATTTGTTTGAAAGGAAAGATTCATGGTGTTGTGTATGTAGGTAACCTATACTTAATATTTAGTGGAGCTCTTCTATGTATTATAATAGGGTTATTTTATGCATAGCATTATTGTCAAATGGTCAAGGTAAGAACTTTCTTTTCAAGCAATTTAAATTTATAACATCATTATATACAACAACAGTGGTTGTGGTTGGCCTAACTAAGGCTAATTTCAACATATTTCAAACAAATTGTTTGGGATTGCTTTCAAGTCAATTGAACCTGGCCTATTAGATAGGGCCTATGTTAATAATTGAACCTAGCCTATTGGATGAGGCCTATGTTAATAATTTAACCTAGCCTATTAGATAGGGCCTATGTTAATAATTCAATGTTGGCTTTTTGATGTAATTTCTTTTAAGTTAATATTGATACAGCTTAATAGTAATAACGCATCTGTGCATATATTTAATATAGGACTGTGCATAGATTGCAGTAATAAACTGAACTTGAATAATTTTGACCTAATCATACTAGACCTAATTCAGTGTAACCTTAAGGTAACGTTTTGTTCTAAAGAGCCTTTTATACATTATAAATATAGCTTATTTGTTATATTTTGTGATATTATGGCCTTTCATGAAGAGTGTTAACTCCAATTTTTTACAATTTAATAATTTAAGACAGTTTTCATTTTTTGGTAACTATTTATCAGAAATAACTCTAAAATGGGTAATGGTGATGATAGTACTAGCACTATAGAGCTGTGCAAAAGCGAAATAAACCTTTTAATAAGGCAGAGAGCTACTAATAAATCTAAAATAACTATAGCTCTCAAAAAACTCGACAAATTTAAAAATGATGGTGCTTTAACTAAATTATTGTTTAAATTTTCTCAAGATATTGTAGAAAATGAACTTGCTTCCATTAAAATAATTGATGATAAAATTTTGGACCTTATGTTCCAAAATGATTTTGATAAAGTAGATCCTTCTTATATGAATAAGGAATTAGAAGGTACTGTAACGTATCATATGGACGTGTCTGCAGCATTAATAAAGTATGATGATTTTCTTGACTCTAAAAATGTGCCTAATGAGAGTAATACTACAGAACAGTTTTTAGATGTTATTTCTAAATTAAACTTAACTGAAAGCAAACTTCCTGTACTTAACTGTGATACCTTTGATGGTACAGGTTCAAATAAATTGAATTTTCATAATTTTCTAAATAAATTTAATAACTTGATAGGAAATAGAAATAATTTGACTGATTCTGTTAAAATGACTTATCTATTTGGGTATCTAAAAGGCTATGCTTACAAGGTTGTTAGCCATTTAACAATAAGAGACGACAATTATAACATAGCTATAGATTTGCTAAAAAAGGAATTTTTGGATAGAGAGTATATCATAAATGAATATATGAATAAACTTCTGGAATTGAATCCTCCAGATGGGTTTGATAATGAATTTCTTAATACTAAAGTCTTTGTTAATGAAATAAGATCCATGATATATGAGCTAAAGGGTTATGATTTAGATTTTTTGATACCCGACACGCCTGGTTGTGTATTGTTAAGCAACATAGTTTTTAAGAAGTTGCCTAGAATTTTTAAATCTGAATTAGTGCATAAGGTAGGCTCTAATTTTCCAACTTTGGGCCAATTGTTTTTTGTTTGCACCGAGTTGATATTGGTGGCATGTTATTGTTTTGGTAAGGGATTACATAGAGTTATTTTCTATTAGGTAGAGTTTACTATATATTTTTTATTATATTATCAATATATGGTTAATGTAATAATTTATGTAGTTATATATATATCTAAGACGTAGCAAAATATTTTTAATAATATAATTTTATTGTTATTTATTATTTAATGCATTTCCATGTTAATATTAGAGACGTCGGTTGTAGGTGTGGTTCTGTGGTTATTATTAATTTATTGAATTTCTACTTTAAATTGATTGTATATAAGCAGGTTTCTTAGGCTATTATTGTTTGAAACAAGCTAAGATTATCAATCGGTGTTTGTGATATGTAGGTATAACTTATAACTTATATAAATATTATAGTGGTATGCTCTTCTATGTTATTAGTGAGTTGATAAGGGTATATTTTTTATGCAATAGCAGCCAATTTGTCTAAATGGTCAAGGTTTAAAGAGAGACTCTCCATATCTTCAAGCAAACTTAAAAATCCATATACATTCGTATATATAGTCAACATACAGGTGAGTATTGTGGTTGACCTAATCGTAAGGCTGTAATTTACTCAACAATATTAAATATTACGTACTATGAAATAGAAAATGATTACTTAATCATACTTGATTTCCTGATTATGACATATTATAATATATTAGCTATGCATTAAATATATAACCTATATTATATATATTAACTAATAGAGATAAGACTACCTCACTATACTATATATATATAGTATATAGGTATATTATATCATACTACTACATTACATATCACATACACAACACCATGAATCTTTCCTTTCAAACAAATTGCCTGAGGAAAACCGCTGTGTTACAAGTCCAGCTTCCTGTTAATAGGACGTTATAAGAAAAATGACATAGTATTAAAGTGAGTGTAATCCGAACTAAGATACTGACTACCTACAGTAGTACGTGATTAGTTCTAAAACGCGCAATCAAGCTAGTAAATGAGCCGCATAGAGTTAAGCTAACACTTAGTCTGTAACATAACTTAAATCCTTTAGTAATTTCTCAAAAAGACAAGCATATATCGCTCCTGATTAAATTATCTATAAACATTTTATAATACTAGTCTAATATGGTGGCACTCGTGCGTGAGCTGTCGATTGGTGGGATTGTCTAGACGGAGGGGCGGATTTATCTATTATTCGAGTGCTCCCCTTCCAGTCGATCACTAAACGGCTGAGATTGCAGATGGAGAGTTCCTGACTTCATTTTTACATAATCTTTAACAAAAGGTATATATATCTTGGAGTACATAAATATACCTTTAGTTATTTATAAACTAAGTTATTGAGATTCTTTGAGTGTATCTTAGTACGCTCTATCTGCATAATGAATAACGTATCTGATCATTAAAATTGATCGGGAGGTTACATCGTTCGTTCGAAAATATTTAATAGTCTTGGATTCACACTCTCCAACAAATTACGACTATGCATGAATGAAAAGTAGGGAATAAGTCAATCTGATATGTATTTATCAAATCATCTAAGATATATATCCTATATATAAATATTGAGAGCATACATTTTTGAGGTGACAGCCATTTACTCATAATTAGGGACGGTATTTGATGACTACATCTATATGCCAGATATTAATACTTGAATATAAATATTACACTATGACTTTTGTATTTGAGTTATAATGGTATTTTGATTGTTGGATTTGGATGTCAGAAGGTTGTGATAATTTGGGAGTACTATGTATTTATTAGAATTCCAATGGAAGTAGAGTTTACGATAAGGAGCTCGACCTATAGTTGCTAGTAAGGTGCCCGTGTGCGCATGTTTTTATCTGTCAACATGTTCACACGAGTTAAGTACAATGAACATGCCCCCAGCATTCAACGCGAATTAAGAGTTTATCTCTAACCCTGTCATCCATAAATGGTCTTCGGAGCGTATCACTAATAGTAGATTTGATAACCGAGGAGCGTATTTTATCTCAGTTTAACCACAAATATTTTCTATCATTCACTCTAAGTATATAAATTATGTCATAGCATGTAGACTATATCGAACCAATAATTCTACCCTAAGTCTAAAGACATAAAAATATTACATAACTATAAATAAAAAAAAAAAGTTACAACCTAACATAAATTGTTGATATTAAATTGAAGGATGTACATTGACATGCATGAGAGCATCTAGCCAACTCAATCTTCCATCGTCAACATTATGATCAAGCTTTCCTAATATACAAAGTATTTAATCTTATCCTCACTCCATCAAATAATAGTAGATAGATGATATATTAACATAATTTATAATCTATAGTATAATGTATAATATATTTAGTGTTATAATCATATATCAAGTATACTAATAGTTAGGATACTCAATCGAGGTAAGTACCATAGGTAGTCTAGATGGTTGCATAGGGTCATAATATATTATATAATGTATTAGTGTAAGTTCACTAAAGTAATATTTTCACTAATATATAATTAATATGTATCAACTATAGCTACTCTACTACATATCACTATTATATGATACATCATATATAGCTTTTATATAGAGTTATTATAATATAATTGTACTTTATACCCTACATAAAAATCATAGCAAAATTCATAGCTTAGCGTAATTACAGGCATACTTTATTACATGATTCTAATAAACTGTCGTATATAGTAGCTAACTTGCATGCTATCCTGCCAATCAACAAACTCATCAGATCTAAGGCAGCATTGTGATTGTCAAACGTGTTATGCCCAACCTCAAGTCGCCCTTCCCAATAATCCCTAACGAGACATATTATCAATCGTAGATATGATTAATGGACGGATCTGCTGGGATGTATATTTGGAAAGAGCTGTGAGTAGACAGAAGCATCTTGGAATGCTCTGGATGTCGAAAGGCGAGGGTACACTCATATGTGCGCACAATGTGGACGGAAATATGTCGTATGGTTCGAGTATATTCAGGCATGTGAAAATTAATATAAACATTTTGTCGAGTGTGGTACTTTTGGTGGTTTTTACAAATAGATGACCAGTATAGTCAATGCCTACGAATTTAAATGGAGTGATTAGCTGCATGTGATGTTTAGGGACATCAGTGTATTTTGGATATTTAAATGCTCTGACATTTATTTTCTTGCAAATCATGCAGTTGTGTATAATCTTTTTAACTGCTATTCTACCTTTAGGGATCCAAAACCCTTGATTCCTAATGTGTGTGTTAGTGTAGAATCAAGACCAAGGTGTTGTACTTTTTGGTGAGATTTATAAATTAACAATGTTGTAAAATAATGAAATCGAGATAATACAATAGGATTATGTACATCATAATTAAAATATGTACATTTTGAAATGCGACCCTTAGATCTTAATATACCTTCCATGTCCAAAAATAAATTTAGGTTATCTACTAATATTGGAATTTTTTCTTTTTTATCATTATTCAATAAATACTCAATTTCTTTAGTAAAACAAGAAATTTGAACCTTCTTGACCCAATACATTAATGATTTCTTATAAGGATCACCTTTCGTTATATTACATATAAAGGTGAACAAATATTTAGTGATATTCATCATTTTATCAAAAGATGAATATTTGCTAATGTCAATAATTTCTTTATTGTTCTTGTTGCCAAAAGTACTCGGTAGAAAAATTCATTAACTCAGGAGATACAGATAACAGTGGAAATTTAAGAAAGTATTGTAGATTTGTTTAACCAAGATGGCCCATTAAACCATAAATTTAAATTTTCTAAAAATTTATTATAAGTAATCCCTCTAGTTAAGAGATCTGCTGGGTTTTCTGTTGTATGCACATAACGGAACATTATATTAATCTTATATTTATTCTTTATGTCACTTAAAAGGTAGTTGAGATCCTTTACTCTGTTGTTAACGTATTTACTTTTAACCTTGGTTTCACCAGACAGCGCCCAATTAATTACAACCTGAGAATCTACACTTATGTTGATATATTCAAATACAAAACTGGTATAGGATTCTAAAATTGTGGGCAAGCATTTAAGCGCCAAGAGAACTGCTAATAATTCTAATGTGGGAATGCTGTAGGCTTTTTTGGGGTTGATAGGAGCCACTTTAGACTTAGCAAATATAAGTTGGTTGGAATGATTACTTGAACTATAAGCTACAAAGCCATAGCATTTTGAGCTACTGTCACAAAAGATGTTTAGTCCATATGAATGCTCTTCATTTATTACCTGCCTAGGAAAAGCTATTTCTGGTAAGGATTGAAGATCCTTTTTTAATTTTTCCCATTCACCAATCAGCTCTTCAGACAACTCATCATCCCATTCATATTTGGCTTCCCATACACTTCTTATTAATAATTTACCTCTTATTGAAACTGGCAAGACCAACCCTATAGGATCAAATACTTTAGACGTCTCAGATAGTAATTGACGTTTAGTTTTGGCATGATCACCAAATGTGACAACTGAAACATGCATAGAATCATTTGTTATATTATATTTATAACCCAATACTCTTTCCAGATCACAACCATGTTCCACCAATACTTCATCACCTTGTAAAACCTTTTTCAGTTTGTCATTATTAGTGTTCCAGGATCTAAGTATAAACCCTCCTGATTGCATTCTATCATATGTTAAATGATAGAGATTTATGAGCTCATCACATTTATTACCGTGTAATTAATATCACAAAAAGTGGAAGTCAATCTCTTTACACTGTCATGTCAATTAAATTTGACTTATATGGGTGTTTCAGGAATATTTAGTGTAGGTGAGGTTGTCGTGGTTATTTTGAGAAATACGAACTATTGAAGTCTTATATAGTTAGATATAACATGTGCAGGAAAGAAGAAGTGTCGAGGTGTGGGTGATTCTAAAATGATAATGATGTTTATTACTTGGTGTGGTGTGTGACGTTGTAACGTATGTTATAGTAGTGATGTCAGTTGATGATGATCGAGGATATTCTTTCTTGTGTGTGGGTGGTTGCTATTATCTTATGAATATATACTTAGATAGATTAGATTAGTTAGTACATATGGTAGTGTATTTAAGTTGATTGCGAGTGTCGTGGACTTGTTCGTATGACATTTATGTATGAGTGTAAGCTAGACAATAGGTGACTATATGGATGTGAGTTGATAGTGATGTGTATATGGGAGGTGTCTGGATTGAAATAATATAACAATATAGGTGCAGGTTCTATGTGTATCTCTGATGTTAAGTTTCAAATAGACTGTATAAGTGTGTATGATGTCGGTGCAGTGAGAATGGTATCGTTATGACGTTATTATGCGAGATGTGTTCCGACTCTCTCATATAGTGTATTACCATCTAGGCTATGAATGAGCAGGATAGTTAAGACTGGTCTGTCATTGTTTGTGCATTGTTTTCAGACTTTTATAGTTGTAGAGCGGATCTCTTGCGAGGGTGCTCGGCTCAGTGAACTGACTGTCACACTCATATAGATATATAGATATATATAGATTGTGTGTGTGTGTCTGATAGGATAGTTGTGTAGTGATCTGGTTTTTTAGCTCCTGAGTGTGGTGGTGTGACATATATAGAGGAGATTTATACACGTGATTAGAGCTCGCAGATAGTGAGATCTTAGGCATTGTTATTGATAGTTGTGTAGCAGGGTTCTCTGTTCTTTAGTTTGCTATTTTATACATCTCTAACTCTATAATTGATAAGATTGACGTGTGTCTTACGGAATGATCTGACGAGATTGGTAGGAGGGTTGATTGTGTGTGTAACTTTTGGTTTTGACGAATATGTCTTTATTCTTACTCATCTTCGGGCATAATCTGGAACATAATAGTTGATTGTGTCCTTGAAATAAGAGATTCGGGCATTGTTTAAATTTATTCTTGGAGTAAATATAGTAGCTGAATTGTAGAAGCTGTATTGTCGTTAGTTGTACATATAGTAGATGTACTTTCATGCGATAGATGGGAAGATATGAGAGGTGCTGGAATAATGATAGTAGTATCTTTCTTGTAGAGATAAGATGATTGTTCTTATCTGTCATTATTTAGCCAATGTGAGATGCGTTATGATTAAGGTTTGTTTCAAATGGATAAAAAAATGTTTTTACTGGTGTGTAAGTTGATTAAAGATTTGAGCAACTTTGTATATCTCTAACTTGAGCTGTTTTACTTCATATACGGGCGTGAGATGTGGTGTGATATTTGTGTGTGTTTGTGTGTGTGTGCGTATGATGCTGGTATAGTGTACATTTGTTTGCGTTATGCTTGTAAGAAGAGATGTTAGTATAGTGGGGCTATAGTTCCGCATTGAGGATAAGTCTTTGATACTTTTATATGATTATTTGTAACTAGTGTTGCTGCCCGTTGGATGCGGTCATTCGATATGATGGTAATTTAAGATAAGGATGGTTAGTATTGGAATTGGCATGTCAGTACAGATGAATATTTGAATTGATCTAAATGAAGAGTTTAATAGTTCATATATCTAAATGGTATGGATTATAGGGAATAATGGTCTGGATTCTTGATTGCTATGAGATTCTGTGTGTGCGCTTAATAATTGTGTGTATGGCTTTCTTTTTACGCTCTAGCTATATTGAAAGACAAGTATTGTCTATTAAGAAGGTCATAAGTACTAAAGTACGTGTGCTCGGGAGGGTGTGTGTATATCTGTATTGAACGTGCGTATTCAATGGATCTTTGGTGTTGATTTAAAGGTACGCATATGTATTGTTGGTCTATCGCTATAAAGGTGTTTTATGATCATTAGATAGATGGATGATTTAGTTAATGTGATCGCAGATGGAGTGTAGTTATGGTCAGTATAGGATGGTGTAGTATAATAAGACTTTTTGAGTGTGTATGTTTTTAGTGATTAAGAGTGTTATAGTTTGTCAGATGTTCTGCGATCCTGAGAGATCAAATCAATACGGCATGTTCGGACGCGTTCCAGGTTCTAGTACTTGTAGTTGTGGTTACCTATATTGAGAATAATTAACAGTCTTGTAAGATATTAGTTGAAAGTAATAGTGGGGTAAATATTAGAGGGGATACTATGTGAGTGTGTTATATTGCTAGTTAATAGTGTGTGTGTCGACATTTAAATTATTACTAGATTGAGCTGGACTATTATAGTTTCAGGACAGAGAAGCGTTATGTGGTTGAGTATTTGGGTTACATATTAAACAGTTATGATCTTTCTGTATGCTAGCCTTCTTATGATAGAGGCTCGGAGAATATATATATAGGTCACTTTCGATGATGAGTGGGTTATTTGCTATAGGTTGTAGATGATTATGTTCGGCTGTGCAAAACAGTGGTATGTGGGCTTGGTTAGGGAGTGGATTTCTTTAGAGTGTGTGTAGACGCATATATTTGAGCTCGGACGTAGCATTCTTTCTTTTCTGAGTGTGTGGTCATAAGATTATTTTTTAGTATGTTAAGATTGAAGGCTGGTATGACATGATGGTGTTTTTGATAGAATTTTCGATTATTGCCTTGAGGAGCTGATTTGATATTGATACCTATGGCATTTACTTGATTAGAGTTGGACAGAGTATAATGAGTAGTGCATGAGTTTAGGAGTGCGGACTAGCTTTTAAATTGTTCATAATAGATGGAGGATCGCTTTTCATGATTTTTTAATGTAGTTTTGTTTTATAGGCTACTGTGCATTTTCTTTTTTGTCTAGAAACAGTACCAAGTGTTTTATATTCTTATAACAATCCACACAATTGGCAAAGTTTGGAAAGTTGGAGCTACCTTATGCACTAATTCAGATTTAAAAATTCTAGGCAACTTCTTAAAACTATGTTGCCTTACATCACAACGCAGGACGTGTCCGGGTTATAAAAAATTAAAATCATAACGCTTTTAGTTCATATATACATGGATCTAATTTCAGTTAAGTAAGATTTTTAGTATTTAGAAATGGATTATCAACCATCAGAGATCTATTTTCATTAACAGATTTTAGTAATTAAGCAAATTCTTATAACCCATCAGGAGGATTAATTCCAGAAGTTTTTCATATATTTCTTTATGATATACTCTCTTATCCAAAATTCCTTTTTTAGCAAAATCTATAGCTATGTTATACATTGTTCTTCTTTAATTGTTAATGGCTAAACCTTGTAAGCATAGCCTTTTAGATACCCAAATAGATAAGTCATTTTAACAGAATCAGTCAAATTATTTCTATTTCCTATCAAGTTATTAAATTTATTTAGAAAATTATGAAAATTCAATTTATTTGAACCTGTACCATCAAAGGTATCACAATTAAGTACAGGAAGTTTGCTTTCAGTTAAGTTTAATTTAGAAATAACATCTAAAAACTGTTCTGTAGTATTACTCTCATTAGGCACATTTTTAGAGTCAAGAAAATCATCATACTTTATTAATGCTGCAGACACGTCCATATGATACGTTACAGTACCTTCTAATTCCTTATTCATATAAGAAGGATCTACTTTATCAAAATCATTTTGGAACATAAGGTCCAAAATTTTATCATCAATTATTTTAATGGAAGCAAGTTCATTTTCTACAATATCTTGAGAAAATTTAAACAATAATTTAGTTAAAGCACCATCATTTTTAAATTTGTCGAGTTTTTTGAGAGCTATAGTTATTTTAGATTTATTAGTAGCTCTCTGCCTTATTAAAAGGTTTATTTCGCTTTTGCACAGCTCTATAGTGCTAGTACTATCATCACCATTACCCATTTTAGAGTTATTTCTGATAAATAGTTACCAAAAAATGAAAACTGTCTTAAATTATTAAATTGTAAAAAATTGGAGTTAACACTCTTCATGAAAGGCCATAATATCACAAAATATAACAAATAAGCTATATTTATAATGTATAAAAGGCTCTTTAAAACAAAACGTTACCTTAAGGTTACACTGAATTAGGTCTAGTATGATTAGGTCAAAATTATTCAAGTTCAGTTTATTACTGTAATCTATGCACAGTCCTATATTAAATATATACACAGATGCGTTATTACTATTAAGCTGTATCAATATTAACTTAAAAGAAATTACATCAAAAAGCCAACATTGAATTATTAACATAGGCCCTATCTAATAGGCTAGGTTAAATTATTAACATAGGCCTCATCCAATAGGCTAGGTTCAATTATTAACATAGGCCCTATCTAATAGGCCAGGTTCAATTGACTTGAAAGCAATCTCCAGTACAATTTGTTTGAAATATGTTGAAATTAGCCTTAGTTAGGCCAACCTCAACCACTGTTGTTGTAAATAATGTTGTTATAAATTTAAATTGCTTGAAAAGAAAGTTCTTACCTTGACCATTTGACAATAATGCTATGCATAAAATAACCCTATTATAATACATAGAAGAGCTCCACTAAATATTAAGTATAGGTTACCTACATACACAACACCATGAATCTTTCCTTTCAAACAAATTGCTTGAGGAAAACCGCTTTTACAAGTCAGTTTGTATAAGTAGATTCTAGATTCAATAATAATAATTAATTTAACCAAAATCACCAGTTTAAGCTAACACTTTTTAACATAACTTAAACCTTTAGAACATTTCACAAAAGACAATGCATAATGCTCCGAAACAAAACAAACTGTTGTCATTTTAATTGTTGCGTGCGTTCGTTTGTTTGTGACGTCATTTTTATATTATTCTTTTCCATATATACGGTTATGGATGGAAATTTTTATTTAATAATTTTAATAAATGTAATTTTTATATAAATATTTTTATTTTAACGTTTGATACTAACTTTATCCATAATTTTATATAATTGGGGAATTTTAATTAAGTTTTTATAATATATATATATATATATATATATATATATTATATAATATATTATATATATATATATATATTATTATTATATATATATATATATTAATATATTATATTATTATATATATATATATTAGTAATATTATTATATATATATATATTGAAAAGAGTGAAAAGGAAAAAGACTTGGTGATGATGACTGATGATGATGAGACATGTTTAATTTTAATTCTTTTAGAAATGTTCCAAATACTTTCGGCTATGTTACGAATTATTTCGTTCCGAACCAATATGACTTTGACAATATACTGGAATATAGCCATATTATATAGGACGTTTAAAGAACTTTTATTATAAATGTACGAATTACGATTGATAAATTTCGTTTTAAAACGTCCCTGTGTTTCAGTGAATTTCACTCACCAATGTCCAATGATGAAGTGCTATCAATTATTCAACTATCGAAGTTGTTCAAGTAAACAAGGATTAAGGTGTATTGTGTTCAAATATGTAATAACATGTCTATGCAAAAGGGAAGTGTGTTTTTATAAACTGAAATCTTTGTAGTAATGTATCCTTTTATTCGTGAACGAACCTCAGGGGAAAGTGACGTTAGGTTTTGGAAAAGTGAAAAACGATTTTAGTATAACCAGGTGGAGGTAGTGGATAATCATCAAGCATCTCAACACGCAAAATGGCCTAGGCCAGCTAATATTCTGCATCTCCGAGCAGGAGTAAAAATATTTTCAAAAGTATACACTATTCGAAGGATCTAGAAGTTTAGTTGCTGCAGAAGGTTTTTGTGGGGCGTACCATACTGTGAGAGAAAATCAAAGTTTTAGATTTGCAGATTGCGCTAGTAAGATTTTTAAGACATGCTTTGAGTCAAAATTTTCTTGTGCTAGAACAAAGTGCAAACATGTTTTAAAATGTTTTTGCTCCATATGCTGAGACAG
>JABUQX010069139.1:37500-41262 GCA_015478945.1 Trachelipus rathkii
CAATAAGAAACTTCAAAGTGGGCCGAGAAACCGTTCCTTAGTTCGAACGGTAGCTCTCTCCTTACCGAGTTGTATACAGAACTTTATGAAACTCTTTCCATTTTGGTGATGCTTTTCAACCAGACGAAAAACTCATCACGGCCACTGCATTCTTACATCTTGGCACTTTATACCCTGTCAAAAACCTGATATATTTTCGGCAGAGATTCAAAAAGTTTTAAGCATTACCGCTATACCCTTGCTCACCGTCGTGTATCACAGGGACACAAGGAAGGGTATGGGGTGACGTTAATTCGCACAGGAAAGCAGGATTTGGGCGTTTGCGCGCGGGGAAATTTGTTCTAAGGTTGAAAGACGGTAGATGTGGCTTTGGCGGAGGCCAACAAATGAATTGTTTGAACCAAGGGAGTTTTTTGCAGGGTCTTGTCCGAAGGGAAGTTATTCTCTTTGTGGATAAAGTTTATGGGTGGAGAAACGCTCCGATCAGAGAAAAATTATGGCTTCTGAGGAAAATTTTGAGGCTTTTTGGAGTTAAAATGTAGTGGGTCAACGCTCCTCTTTAGTTGTTTTGGCAATAGTAATATTTCATTCCAATGAAAGGACAACCGATTCTTGTATCGGGTTCCTCTAATTCCTCTCCTATCGGGACTCCTGCTCAAATAATTAATCACTGCATTTTGGTGCCCGTGAAATGTCTAGGTTCAGCGGCTTGAAACTATTTTTGAAATCCTCTGACGGAATCACTCACTTATACACGCTGATTTTCATAAGAGAGGGTGTATTTCAAGTGACAAATACGATGTTAAGGCAAAGCCACAAGACATAGCCTGTCTTGTCAACCTAGACAAATTCCAACGCTGCGGCCACTAATGCGCTCAAATGCTGCTGTTTTTCTTACTGCGAACGCGTGTGGTTTCGAAAAGAGCCGATACACCCACTATCACCTTTGTCTGCTTAATTGAACTCCTTATTCACAAGGAAGCATTGTTTCTCCCGGAAATACAATCGAAGAGAGGAATCTAAACCAAAGCGCAGAGACCTCTAAATGGATATTCAAATATCGACGAATATTCCATTGAAGCACTGCTCGCAATAATACGTTATCAAATAAAACAGGACATCTATAAACACAGATGGATGGCTACAGGACATTTTTCCAGCACAATCTATTGTTATAGGAGAGAGTTGGACGACCCAATCACAACTTGTAGGCCAACCCTATCATGACTCTTGCATAATTCAGGTCAGCGAACACGGACCAAAAACATAATGTCATCATTAGATCTATGCGGGATGTTCATCTGGTGGTGGCGAGAGAAATTTGAGTTTCAAAATCTCGCCATACCTATAAACTTGGTGCAATTTCGGAAGTCAGAGAATGGTTCGCTTCTCCGTACCATAGTCAGATAGCTGGGGCAAATATTTGGGTATGGCACTTAAAGGCGTTATCTCAGAGTGTGATCAATATGAAACCAGCTCAAGAAGAGAACTGTTATGATGAAATCAAGAAGCTATTTTATGATGAATCGTTGAAAATCATAGCGAGTGGGCATCAGAGTCAGGATTTTTTCATATAAGGAGGGGCAGAACAGCAAGAAACGTCTTCCCCTTTCTGTTCTAAATCCTGATTTTCCCCGACACACAGTGATAATGGGTAATTCTTTTCACGTATATACAGAACGAACATATTCAGCATATTTCACCGGTTGACGCCTGCTTTGGACCTTCTGTACTTCAGTCTTATAGAAGTTAACTGTGGACCGTTCTATAAGGTTGAGTGACACTAGAATGTAGATGGAAGTTTTTTTTTGTCTGTGCCTCCTAAAAATTGGCTGGCGTTGTGAGTGGATCAGAATTGGTCTGTTTCTGCAACTTCACGTTAATTATCTATGTCCTAACATTGACTTTCTGACTATACCAACATTGCAAATTAATCAGTTTAATTCAATTAAATTGTTCAGTAAGTGCAGAATTAAAGAATGATAAAAGCAATTTTAATCAAATTATAGTTGAAATGTTTAAATTGTTCTAAAAAAAAGCGAAATAACATCAATAAAGAAAGATTAAGGGAATATATCATAAGACAAAATATCGTTGCCTCGACAAATGCGAGGAGTGTAGGTCAGCAAATTGGTATCCCAATTTTTCACAACGCATCTCCAGATTTCCTGATTATTTAAACTCGTTTTTCAATACTCAAGCTTTATAAGATATCTTCAAATGCTAAACTCACGCACCATGTTCACATAGAAAATAGTTTTGTAATATAATTATCCGCATGCATTGATTGATACAGCATAAGTTTTAAATGAAAATAAAGGAGGGCAAATTTTTAATAATTGTGATTACATACAATGTAATTAATTTATTGAGACCTTTTTATATTACAGTATACAGATTCTATTAATTGTTTTCAAAACTAATTAACGAAACATCTAAAATAATGGAGTGTTAAACAATACTGAAGATGATGTATTTCCTTCAGAGAGCACAAATGGTAAATTATTTTTTGGGTAAAAGATTGTATCCGCATGTTTACTTTTAATATAAATATTTTGCCTTAAATTATAATAAATAATTATTTAGAAGGATAAAATTTAAATGTTAACATGCAGATCCATCCCAAAATCCTCTCAACAGTGGTGTGTGTAGTTTCATAAAAAGCATGCTATGTCATTATGTAAGCGAATCAGAAAAGTCACAAATGAGCCACCTGCTCTATCGGAATCTTTAAACTGCAACTGCACTTACTCTTTGTATAATGAATGTTATCACATGGAAATATTGGCTCAAACAACTTTCAATGGTTGCTTATTTGCTAAATGTTTATATAAGGCAATATTAATGTCTAAATGCTCCTTAATCGCAATATCTTTCTGTAGCAAAGCTTTCTCCTCCATACCTAACTTAATTTTAGAGTAGCTTGCGTTAAGTCCGCGATACGCTTCTTATTTCGCATATTTCTCAATTTAGCTTCGCTCAAGCAAGGGAGAGCCGCTTATGTCCATCGCGAAAAAGCGCAGACTGAGTAAATCTTTTATTAGTTTCTTTTTTCTATTTGTTTGTATTAAAATTCCGCGCAGAAATAAAGAGGGGTTAGTAGATTATGGTTTGTTTATTAGGTCCTTTGGAATAGTATTTTGGGATTATAAGCACACTATTTCAAGAAGAAATTTAGTAGAACATAACTTCTCAATGAAGCGATACAGTATTTATTTCGCGTGATAAATTAAACCTCGGTGAAAGTTTTCATGGTAGGTGCCTAAAGATAGAAAATCTAAACTAAACCACATTAACATTATAGGAATTCACAACTATGGGAAGGATAAAATAGAAGAATAGTAGTATGAAAGATAAAGCATATGATAGACCAATACAATTCTAAATTAAAAAAATTGTTAGATCAGTACAAAGATCCTCAGATGCCGAGAGTCTAAACTACACATTAATAGACTATCAATAAATTTTGTTGTAATTATAGTGCAGGAGCATCTTATAAATCCCGGGAAAGCAGAAACGTTATGAAGCTACGTTTTTTAAAAGCAAAACCCCAAATTTTAGTTCTTCTGGGAAAAGCAAAAAAATCCACTACCATATGAGTTTTGCACACAAAGAGCAACCAGAGGCTCGGCATATTCCCCCCATTTTCAAGAGAAGATGAGGAATATGGACTTTTCTTTAACACAAACTCTTTATTTTTCAGAAATTTTAATAATAATTTACAGATTAGCACTCCAAATTTAGCAAAATCGAGAAACACAT
>JABUQX010069140.1:0-23422 GCA_015478945.1 Trachelipus rathkii
ACATAAGGCATAGAGTAACAACACTACACATATCAAAATATAGCAATTGACTGAAACAAGAAAACCATAAATTCCTAACCATTCTTACAATATTTTTCAAATGATTATCTACTTAAAAGCTATAACAAAACCCCTTTTAGTTATATCTATTCCTTGACACACCCAACCAAGGTGTCGAAGGTGCGATTAGCTTAGTCACTGAGGTCTCAGAAGATTGAATTGGCTATGAAGACAGAAAAATATATTTTGCATGTATAGAATCAAGAACATCTAAGAAAACTTTTCAATGCAAAAAAAAAAAAAAAAAAAAAAAAAAAACATTGAAAATAATTTTAAGGAGCGATTTCTAAGTAATAACATTGTTATCTTACCCCCCCCCCCCAAGTTTTTAAAAGATTTTCATTTTTTTTTATTTTCTGCTAAGGCTAATTTTTTTTTCACAAAAGCATATGCGAGAAATTGCTCCGCTTTCTTTTTTATTATTAATTCCATTGCTTAACAGACGTTTTTCTTTATTTTCTTCATGAATTGACATAGGTTTCTCTTTATTTTTTTCATGGCTTAGCATATGTCTTTCCAACATCACTTTCCAGTTAGTTTTATAGCCACACTCACAACATTTAAATAATTTAATTGAATGTTCTAAAATGTGTGATTTTAAACTCTCTCTGTCTTTACATTCATAAACACACTCAGAACATTTGAACATATGTTTTTATGCTTGGGCATATAAAGTGGCTACATCCTTGTAATTGGTTTTAAAGCTGCACTCGGAACACTTAAATAACTTTACATCTTCATGATAGAGCAGGTGTTTTTTTAAGTTATATTTATAATTAGTTCCGAAGTTGCACTCAGAACATTTAAATAATTTTGATTTTTTATGCGTTAACACGTGGCATTTTAGGTTTCGTTTACGTTTGCTTTCATAGTTACATTCAGAACATTTAAATAATTTTAATTCAGAAACCTTACTATGCTGAATCATATGGTCTTTTAAATAATGCTTTTGATTACATTCACATCTTATTTAATGTAAATTTTTAGAAATTAAATTTAGCTTTGCAGGAGATGGGCATTATTAATTAACATTTTTATTTTCATTTATATTAAGAAATTATATATATAATAGATTATATAATATATATAATATATATATATAATATATACTATTATATATATATACTATATATATATTAATATATAATATATTAATAGTATATAGTTATATAGTTAAGGTAATATAGTAGTATATATATATAGTTTTTTAATTATATTTTATAGTTTATATATAATATAGTATGTTATATATATATATCAGTATGATATATATATATAGTATATTATATATTTATCAGTAATATATATATATATATAATATATATATAATAATAATTATATATATATAATATATCACGGAAATATGGACACTATAATATACTTATATAGAGAGAGTATAAGATTATGGAAGTATAGTGATAATATATATATATTTTTATATATAATAATATATACTTTTATATATATATATTATATATATATTTATATATAATATAGTATATAATATATATATATATATATATATATAATATTATAATAGTATATATAGTAGATATATATATATATTATAGGTATAGTATATATTTATATTTTTCTTTAAAATCTTTAACCCTGCATTAGGAAGGGTTTTCACCCTGCCGGTGCTACTAACATCTTCTCCATCTAACCTAAATACTTTCTAATCGATCACTCTGGAAATCCATTTCTCGGCGCATGGTTCCCCGGCGCCAGGTTCACGAGTTAAAACACTCTCAGGTAGGGTTTTGCCCTTTCAGTGTAGAACTAGCATCTCTTCCATTATGCCATCAATAACTCGTACTCCCAGACCTCTTCAGAGGGTCTTGCTTCTAGGCAATATTTACTTGTTTCGATTGATTATGCAAAATTGAAAAGCAAAAGGAAAGGGACCGGGTTGCTAGCCCTGTCACCCTATTACCATGCGCAGTAATTTTCTTCTTATAAAAATATATTCTATTTCAATATCATAGTTATATATATATATTATATATATATATATATATATATATAGTATAATATATTAATTATATATATATATAATATATTATAGTATATGAGTAATATATATATATATAATATAATAATAATATGTAGTAATATATTTAATATTTATATTATATATTATAATTATAGCTAACACGCATATATCATTAGATTCATGACGGTCGACCCTTATATAATAATGCATAAGGCAATTATGTATATACCACGAGTATGACGATACTTCTGTGTGATTTTGGCGTAATATTAATATAATATATTAAGTATATATAGTATAGTATATATGTAGTATTATATATATTATGGCCCTCTTCAGTAGAACTACCGCATCGGTTCTTGCCAATAAAAGACCAGCACGTAATATAAGTCGGAGTCATGCTGATAAGAGCATCACCGAGTGCCTACAGAGGGTCTGCTTTCTAGCACATAGAAATTCTATTACGCCGACGGTGCCAAGAGTTAATAGAAGAGAGGAAGGAGAAGATGGAGACAGTTGCTACCCTGTCACTAGGAACCATTGGCAGAGAAATTATCTTCCTATGTGACCGCTATGGGAGTAACGAGAGAGATACACAGATATAATGATTTATAAGCTGGATCGGAGAGCCACGCAGGTTATTTTAAGCGTCGAGGAGAGGCGCGAAGTAGTCTAATGCGAGCTCTAATATCTGCATTAAGGCGCATAGGTTATATCATATTATTATATAATGTATATTATATAAGAATATAATAGTATAGTATATATTAAGTAATATAAAGTATAGTATAATGATTATATATAGATATTTTATATTATGCAAATTATTCTCATAATTTTATAAACTATATAGTTATGAGGCGTTTTGGGACGTATTATTATAAATAGTTATATTATAGATGATTTGATGTTATTATATATATATATTATAGTAGTAGTATATATATAATAGTAGAATAGGGGCCTCTTGTTGATTATCAGCATCCAGTTACGAGCTAACGCCCGATGTTCATTTAAAGAATCAGACCTAAATTCGACAGCAATGGACAGCGAACGCCTCATAGTGTTAGAAAATTGAACTTTTTTTATGAGAGAAAAGTTATATACCTAGTTGCTGAAAAAGAATGGAAGTCTAATGTAATTGCTAACATCTACCGGCAGGGAAATAGACATTAATATAAATTAATAACATAAGTTGTAAGTGACGGTAAAATTTATTATTAGTATATTAACTGTTACGTTAAGTAAGATTTAATATAATCTAAAAAAATAATTTAGATATTCTTAAGTGGTTTGCCTCTAAGTTTTAAGAGTCTTTAATACTGAATTAAGGTTTTAATTACCAGAGCAATAATTGTGAAATTTTTGTTTTCTGTGTGATAGGTGATATTTGGTTTAGAGCCACAACTCATCGATCCATATCTCAAAAAACTACAATAGTTACACGGAAAAAGGAATACATGTTTTGAATCCTGGCAAATTTTTATTGCGGAAACTTGAACAAGAAAAAAAAAAAAAAAAAAAAAAAAAAAAAATAAAAAAAATCAATCTCAAAAATACAAAAGCTACAGCGAAAAAGGAATACATTTTTTGAATACTTGTAAATTTTAGTTGGAAAATGTAAAAAAAAAATAAATAAAAGTATAATAAACATTACACAAATATTGGCTATTTTTTTTTCTTAGAGCAGGGACATAATATATATATAATATATATTTGATATACAAGTATCACATTAAGTATATGCAGTCTATATATATATATTTATAAGTATATATTATATAGTATATATATATATATATATATATATATAAATATATATAATATATATATATATTTTATATTATTTTGTTAAATGTATTACAAACGGCAATGAGGGGGCTCGAGCCGACGGGGGAACACAGGGGGGGACGGTTTCCCAAATACCCGTACGGGAGCTGGCGGAGGAACCCCCGTCGACACCGCAAATACCAGAAGGACGGGGGTTCCGGAGACCCTCCCCGGAGGCGGTGAGGAATCAAGTCCTACGCGGCCCGTAGTTTCCCCGAAACGGCTGAGAGACGCCCGACTCCTGCCATGCGTGTTGCGTAATAACCCTGCGAGGGGTATTCTTTAGTGAAATAGAAAAAAAAGCAAAGAGATAGAGAAGTCTAGTTTTAAACGAGTAACGCGACAATAAAAAGGTCGCCGTAAAATATGGACTCTCTAATCATATGTGGGCTACTATAAGACATAACGAATCGAATATGCAGGATTTTTTTGTATTTTTTTACCATTTCCCTATCTAAAATTTTTACCAGATTCCCAAAAATGTATTCTTTCGCTGTAGCTATTGTAGTTTTGGAGATTTTTTTTTTTTTTTTTTTTTTTTTTTTTTTTTTTTTTTTACATTTTTCGCCCCTAAAATTTGGAGCAGCATTCCAGCAATGTATTTCCTTTTCTCCTGTGGCTATTGTAGTTTTTTGAGATATGGATCGATGATCGTTGTCGCTCTAAACCAATTTATCACCCATACCTACTATATATTTAATATATTTGTAGTATATATAATATAATATAATATATAATTATATAATATTATATACGGTAATTATAGTACTGGTTATTATGTATGAGGGTATATAGTAGGGTAATAAATTTAAAGACGTATTAAGATCATGGTTATTTTCAATGCTAGTATAAGTTTGTAAAGTATATATAATATATATACTATATATATATATATATTATATATATATATATATATATATAATATATATATATATATAATAATTATTATATATATATATAATATATATATTAACTTAAGTTTTAATATCGTAATTTATTTTCTTGTGACTGGTGAAGCTCTATCATTAGAATAAAATGTTCCTTTCCAATTTTGGTTGCTTTATTTGCAATACGAGAACTTGTTAATATTAATTAAAAGTAAATTAGGGAAAATAACAATAAGGCGAAAATTCTTAATATGGGAAACAAAAAAGTGTTGGTCGTCGCATGCAATCGATATGTATATGGAAGTGGTAGCTGATAACATACTATTTACCTATATAATATTATATAGTAGTATATAGTATATTGTGATATATAGTATATATGTATTTATATCATACATCTATCTATTCATATATAATATCTATATATATTATATGGTATATTTGCATAATGGTAGTAATTAATATATTAATAGTATATATATCTATTTCTGAGTATAAGTACTACGTACTAATGATAGTAGTATATATAATTTATAAGTATTATTTACAAGGGGTATCGTTATATGGTTAAAGAAAATTAAGTCAATGATATCCTTGCATATAATTGATAAGATAATGATGTGTCAATTAAACATTTCCAGGAAAACGCCTCGTTTCGCAAGAATAGCGAATTGATTGAAACTTGTTATGTGGAACATATCTAATATAGTTCCCATTACATTAGCGTCTGTTGCCCACAGTTCTCAGCTCCCTTTATAATAAGTACAAATAATACCGTGAGGAAAAAGGGTGTACCTTACATGTATGTTACTAAGTTCCGTACTCGGCTTCATTTACATACATATTCTAGTAGTTTGCCGGTGTCCGTGTGCAAGTTCGTGTTCAAGGTGTTTGCATCGCATATTTCTAAAAATATGATTCACACTAAGGATTAGTGAAAGTGTGCGAAGTGCTTTTTGTTTACTGTGTCGTAGTTATGTGCGAAGCGACGTGAGCGCTTGACAGGTGCCGAGTGCTGTTCTCTTGTATGATGATAAATGTACCGGCCTGCATCGGCGTCATCCCGCGATGTCAATTAGATTTATGTTTGTCGACGTGCTCCATCCAGCGTTCTTGGAGAAATGCAGGGAAGTTTTAAAAAACTTACTAATTGGAAGGACGGGTAACTCGCCAGTATCACTGTCTTGCTAGATGTGCGCAAGAACAGGTATTCTGCGCATAGAATCTGTGAGCTGAGCTAGTCATACAGACATGGTATCGGGTGGAGATAGATTGCTGGGCAGTTAGACACTACATGTGTAAAGGTACATTCGGTGCGGAGTTTTCAGGGTATTGAAGAAAATCAAGCTTTCTATGTAGCCGCTTAATCACATCGCATAGTCGGCTGAGTTGCGAGGCTACTTTGTATAACAGATTTTCTTTTGCAAGTAGAGTAGTCTTGTGTCAGAGATATGCAACTGATGAGAGATTGGCGAGACAACGACGTCTCGTAGTCGGGGCAGCAGATTTTATAAAGAGATATGCGACGAGCGAGAGTGACGGGCAGTATATATGGTCTTCTATATCGACTCGACAGTAACATGGTGCTCAGCGAGACAAGCACATTCAAATGGCTGATGATGTAGAACAGTGCACACATGCAAATAGTTGAAGCCGCCCCTCAACAGCACCAGTTTTCATTGATTATAAGGTCGGATATGTTGCGACCATTTTATAGGTCCATTATTTTTACCAGCGAGGCTTACTGGAGACGTTTATCGCCAATGTCTTGAACATGACTTGCCTACACTTACTGGAAGACGCTCCCATTAATAATCAAGATCGGAAAATGTCATTTCATGCAACGATGGGCGCCCAGCTCATTCAGTTTAGTTGCTCGTAATTACTATCTGAACACTGTATATCCACGCGCGTTGGATATGGTCGAGGAGGTACAGAACGCTTGCTTCCATGGTGCTTCCAAACTCTAAATGCATTTGAATTATCTTCTTGTGGGGTCCACCTGAAACATTTGGTTTTAATACAGTAAACAGGTTGAAAGTCCCGGAAGAATTAAGGGGCTTTCGCATAATCGCATCGTTGTGACGACAATTCGTGGCGAGTTCAGGCACATCGGTAATAGGGGGTGTGGTTTTGATGAGCTTGTGTCCCGCTACTAATGCTAATAGTGGTCGCAGATAGGCCTGATTTGCGCTAGGGGTGCTCATTTTCAACCGATTGTTAATTCAACCCTTAGTGCAGCCAGTGGTGTTCTTCGTACTATTTCTGTTTTGAGTTGGGTTTTGCTTGCTTTCGTCAGGTGAGAGCATGTATGTCTGATATGATAGGGTGGTAATATAATTGGAGTATGGAATTGTGTTAATTGGTGCTTGTTGGTACCAAAAACGGTTTAAGTTGTTGTACTGTTGTGTGTATTTGTTAGTAGTTCATGTTTAAATAGGTTTCGTTATTTCTAGACGGTCTTGTTATTTGGAAAACGATGCGCGTTTTTGTGAAATTTTATTCGACAGGTCGCGGAGAGACATATATTATCTGTTATTATTTATTTGTATTTGCAAGGAAATATCTTGGTAATAATTGTTTGTCGCAATTTATTAAATATTGTTGGAGGAGTCACGCCATGTGTATTTAACATTAACATCAAAACTAGTAGTCTTGTATTATATATACTATATATTACAGATTTAATGTAGCGTTGGATCGGAGCTTAGTATATGATATATATAGTATATATAGGTGGTGTGTGGGTAGATGAGGTTGTTTTGTTGAGTATGGTAGGTGGGACCTTACTAGTTATTGGGTATATAAGGGACGAACTAGAATAGACTGTATCTCAGATGATTTATTCACAATCGAGTAATGATAAAGACAGAAGAAGGCAGCGAGCGATTGGCAGTAATTGTATTGATAATAGATAGATGAAACAGGGAGTTGGGCGTCGATTGATGATAATAGACAAGTATAACAATGCCGTTTTTGGGCGAGTCGTTATGGGGTGTATTCGGGATTAAAGTCACCGACTGTTATATGGGATAAGATGGGTGTCGTCTGTAAAAATGACCGTTGTCAACCTTTGGAGTTGTTGGTAGTGTTTAATCCAGAGGAGATGATTTAGGTCGATGGTGTTTAGATACATGATATGAGGTGGCGATAAGTTGGTTAGTGTCTCTTTAGACAGGAGGTATATTGTGGTATTGGTGGGAGAGTAATTTAAAGCTTATTGTGTTTTTGTGTGTAAATTTAGTAGAGAGTGCTTTAGTATTATTAGAGTGCGGGTGTTGGGGAAATTACAATATTTGATAAGACATGGAATGAAGATACAGTAAGATTTTAGAAGGTTAGAGAGCATCATGATATATCAGATTAGCCATAAACGATATTATGTAGATTTAAGTATAGGAAAGCGTTAGTATGAGTTAGTTTGAGTAACCTTATGCAGTGTTACTACGACTATTGTTTTGTGTGACGGTATGTAGTTATAGGGGTAAGAGCCCTATAACTAATGGATTATATGAACTAGTAGAAGGCATTATTAATAGTGGTATCATTATAGTTCTAGTTCACTTAGTTTAGTGTGCTAAGAGTTCGCGTTTCGCATCTAGAACTGTAAAATAATGTCCATATGCAATTTATAAGATAACTCGTATACTGTAATGGACGCTATAATATTTATAAGAATACATTGTATTATACACATATATTGAGGTATCTTATAGTAATTATATATAGTAGTATATTATTCATATAAAACACTAGGATAAAAAGCTAGATACGGTATAATGAGTGGGAACAGATCGAAAAAGGAGCTGTTGGTTCTAGGTAGTTATGTCTCTTTTCTTGCTCCCTCCGCTTCCATGGGTAGTAGTTGATATGTCTTAGGAACGTCTCTCCCTCTTGATGCGTAGGTAGATAGTACGCTAGGGATATAAACTCTTTCATTTGTTTGTTTGATTCGATAGAATAACATCTTGCCCCGTTACTATGAAAAAGCATATCCTATCATTGTAAGATATTTTCCGGCAAGCACAGTGCTGCGTTAATCTTTAATATGAGCAATAAATATCAAGACATTGTAATCTACACCTGCGTTTTGGGTAGACAGATTTACATGTTCCCCCCACAGCCAGTTATGGTACACGAAACATAAGCGATATTTTAAGCGGAAATCGCGTGCTAGTCGATATTCGGATCCATAAAGTCGTGAGGGAGAATGGGTGGCTATTAGAATGAAGTTACTAGCAACCCTAATAGTGAGCAAATAAATTCTCATATGTAAAACATCATATTCACAAAAAGTACTAAGCATTGTGCTACAGTACGTGTATTTATTAGTGGGTTCAAGTATTTTGGAAAGTAAGGTAGAAGATTGCAATAAAAAGCTTCTTAAGGGGCCAGATGACGCGTGGAGGAGGGTTTGTCTCGTCTTCTTAGCAAGTCGATAGTATTATGGATAAGGCTGTGACGGGAGGGAGGTGGTTGAGGCGAGAAGATTTCTGACGTTTTTTGATTTACGGTTATCCACTTTTGAGTAAAGTTCATATTATAGTCAAGAGGTATGTTTAAAGTAGATGTATAGAAGGACACTTTGATAGGGTATGTATAAAGAGAAAGAGTGTGTATACCCACGATCCAATAAATAAGGTCTAGTTAGAGCAGATGGAGAGTACGGAGGGGTTGTACATTTGTAGCAGAGGGTTCAATTGTGACCAATAGTCAGAATTTGTAATGTCAGTATTATTGTGCAGGCGTACTTGTCAGCTGGTCGTTAGTAGGAGTTTACGCGATTTTGGTATAATCTTGGAGGTATTGCAATGTTTCGGTGTAGCCCTACTTTTCGGATGGAGCGCATACTGACAAGTTTTTAAATATCTATGGTAACCTAGAAGAAAGACATATAATTTGATTGTTTTCTTGTTAAGATTATGAACAGTGATTGAAGAGTGACAGATAATTAGGTTGAGCGAACGATAGCACTCATTGCGCCGCATGAAGATATTGAAGCGCGTACTTTGTAATCACATACATAACTTTAGAAAGACTGAAAATAAATAGGAAGGTCATAAATTTTAAAAGAGTGAAAATTTCAATCGTTGAAGCACGATTTGATTCTTAGAGATGTGGTAAAACAGGAAGAGAGCGCTGTTCTGCTGTTGTTGTAACACTTAATGGTTTCACGGTTTCTAATTAGCAATGCCATCTTAACTATCTTGGTATGGTGGATGTGTTGTGCAGCGGTTACGTTTGTTGGTGTTGGGCGTGGGTAAAGATGGTAGTGGTGCGTTCGATGAAGGGAGAATCCTCATCTGATTGGAGGATTCCATCTGCTGAAGACGTAACATATGCGGCCGTAGCAGTGATGAGAACGACGGGGATTCTACGAAGGCGATATTTAACCATTTATTTGCCAGTGAAAGAAAAGCCATGATTATGAACGTCGGATCTAGCTGAGTGCACGAGGTGCTGTATGAGAGGGATACGCATGAGCTAGCGTCGATACGAGGCGGATGATTCCAATCCTGGTATGTGAAACTCATTGCCGAGAGTGAAATATCGAAACTTGGTATTTTTATTGCGTCTCTCTGGGCGGCATTGTTGAAGAACTGTTAGCGGAATCCAGTATATTAGCAGTGTTGGAACGAGATTAGGATGTTTCGCATGGGGGGGTGAGTCAGAGAATGTGGTATTGAAAATCGCTCCATGTTGAATAGTGGACGGATGTTCGAGTCTTGATATATATGTGCCCTAGAAGACATATCATTGTTTTGTGTGTGTCGGGCGGAATGGAGGTTGGTTTTGCGTCCTCTGTCTCTGTGAGTGTGTTCCCCCGCCTGTGGTGTAGGGGGGCTCCTGCGGTGGGGTTGATGTGTCTAAGGGGGGGCGCTTAGGCGAGTTATGTGCTTCAGGAGAGCTCGTATTTCCTTCTGTAGAGGTTAGATAAGTCGGTTCATACTGGCACGAGAGAGAGAGTCTAAGTCAGTATTGGTTGTGGCCTGCCATATGATGAGGGTGTTGGTGGACTTACTGTAACGTGAGGATATCTAGGTTAGGTATAGTACCGGGACGTGGTTTGTGGTTTTGTGTGGAGCTTTTCGGCGCGGAGGTAGTGTTCTTGTACGGGTGCGCATTAAGGGATGGGCAGTCAAGCAATGGTGGCTGATGGGACGTGATGCCTTAGATTATTAGTTGGAAACTTAAAGGAAGTATCTCGACTGCGCTGTCATGGATTGAATCGTTTCCTCTAGTGGATAGAAGTGCGATATTGAAGTAAATGAAATCAAAGGATAGAATGTTCATTCGTTAAGAGATATTCGGAGTGTGCCCTTGGGCCGATAAGGTATGAATGAGTGATGTTTGAGGTTGTTTGAGTGCGGCTCAGGTGGGTCGACTTGAGCGTCTAGAATGCACATGTTCTGCTTATACCTTGCGAGATGTTTGGGAGAATCGATGCATATGAAAGCGTCGAGTGGCGTGTGAATCGTTTGTGCGCGTGTTGGTTCGAGATCTCGATGTGTGGTGCTGCTGTTTTGTTTTAGTTTTTCTGTTTTTATACATTGCATAAGAGGAGTGTGTCATTCGACCTGTGGGCTCTAGCGGTGCAGTGGCGCCTATGCGAAGGATTGTGCGCATGAACTGTTTTGCTAGGTTTATATGTGTTGGTGAGTCTACTAGGTATCGCCCGGAACTAGGGATGCTGCGACAAACTCTGCGTTTTCCGAACCGGTCTGTGGTTCTAAATGCACTTTGTATGCTGAGGTTTGGGGTGGCGGCCGTAGGGTGGTCTGTGTTCTGCTGCTAGGCGTTGTGGTTGTTTTGCGTGTGGTCGGTATGGTGGTTTGATTGCGCGTTCTGAAGCCACGGTAGCGGCAATGAGAGTACGTTAGTATGGTGTTTGGTATTGTAACATCTTGAAATTGACGCGGACGGGGAATCAGGACCCGCAACGGGCTAGACGTGAGGCATGGTGAGACGTCTGGAAAGACCGCAATGACTTGTGCCCATGCTCACTAGCATGTATTGACCTAATAAATTTTTCTTTCTTTAATGGTGTCGCCTATTTTCTGAGGAGACCAGCTGCAGATTTGTTGTCTTTTTATTCGTGATTTCCTCAGGGAGAAACTTGTAGCAGAAAAGGCAGTTTCACGGGTCTGGACAGTTGTTCTTGCTTAAATCTTCCCTTGGTTATTGCCGACGAAAACTCTTTTTGTAGGGTCGGACATTGTCGGCGAAGAAATCTTCTTGAAGAAGCATGGTTCTCACATGGAAGAGGCGAAGGTATTCTTCTAACGAGCCGGAATAATGTCTCCCTGCTAATTTGACTGCTTGGCGTCCGGGGAGGTGCGGCATGCTATTCTTGTACCGATCAGTAGGGGGGTTCTTTCTTTTTGTGTCTGTAGCGGGTGAGTCGAACTGCTATGGGACTAACCTGGTAGGAGGGAGGGATTTTGCTGACTCGCTGTTGGCGGTACCGTAGGAGCGGGAATTCTACTTGCGACACCGTAGAAGTGGGACATTTGATTGCATCACCGCAGGAGAAGACTTCTGCCTGAATAGCTGCCCAATAAAAAAGAGGGATGTGGAGCTGTTTGGTCTTGTAGTTATCGTGCTTCTTCCTTCGCTTGCTGCCTTGACCGGTGTTCAGTGGTTAGAAATATGATCCTCTTTGAAGCGTCTGCTTTCGTACGGTATGGAATAAAAACAGAATGTTGGATGTCTGGTTAGAAATATGACGTGATATGACTAGCATATATAGTAGTAGCTATGTTAATATAAGTATAGTACGAGTATATATAGATAGAATGATATAGGATAGTATAGTAACTATAGTATAGATTATAGACTATAATATATAGTAGGGTATATCAGAGTGGGATTGATATATACTATATAGGTATATATTAGGAGGTGACTCCTACACTCGGACTGCGTCACAGCTTGGAGCACGGAGGTTAACGTATACAGAAAGGAGATCGAACCTTGACTAATCAAGTATTTCATAAAGTTTGCGATAAATATTCTCTTGATTTTTCTGGGGGAAACTTGGTAAATGTCATCTATGACGAAATTGTGTTCGAGCATATACAGGTATAACAAGAAGAATTTATTTAATAATTTAATTCAAGTAAAGTATAGGCAGAGTCATTCGCCATTAGCAGGAATAAGCGAATGATTTGTCAATCAATTATAAAAACGTGACGGCTCGGGCTTCTCCGGGGCTTCTGCCGAGAATAAGCCGAAATAAAAATTATTTAGACAAAACATTTTAAATGAAATTGATGGATATTTAATTTTTTTCAGTTTTTTTTGTCCGCTGTTTTTGTTTTAATCCTAGATCAAGAACGACTCGTTTTTATTAAAAAAAAATTGAAATAAATATTCTATTTCCGTCTTAGCGTGCAAAAATGGCGGATAAAAATAGATTGATATTTTGCAAATTCTAATGCCGAATTTTATCTTTGGTATCGGTCTTGATGTAATACGTAATGGCATGAAGTATAATACAGGAAAGTTTTATTGATACAAATGCGATATTCAAATAAAAAAAAAATAGGAAGTGAAAGGAAAAATAAAATAAAATAAAACTAGATATTGATAGATAGAGCACTGGGAGATTGAGAAGAAAAATGAAATATAAAGATAAGATAAATGATAGAAAAATTAAGAAACAGCTAATGAAGAAGAGAAAAACGCAATAACAGTGTACCTTAAATCCTACAAAATAGTTTAAAATTTTTAGGAAAACGCTTTGTAAAATATATAAAGCTTAAAAATAATTATTTAAGTTTACAAATTTTGTCTCTTAAACAATTGGCTTAATTAAATCACCCTTGCCATTATATATACTATTGATAGCGTAAGTATTAGCTATATGATATAAGTAGTATAGTAGTAGTATAGTACTATATAGTAGTAAGAGGAGTGGGGGGTGGGGTATGGAGGTATGCTTCTTATAGGGTATAGGTAAATTAGTATAATAGAGTAAATAATATATCAAGTGAATGATGGAAGAGAAGAAGAGAAGAGAACCAGAGTTGTAATAATGAAAGTTAAACTGGAGTCCCCGGCTGATATAATAAGCTGCTAGTAACTAGCTATAGTGCCGGGTATATATGATATATCTATGATATAGTATATTATGAGTATATAGATATATAACTACTATATAGTATATGATAATATACTATAATACGTATAGGTGATCTATAGTATAAAATATACTATATAGTAAGTAGTTGTTATCAAGAGCAGCAGAAATATTATACGACTTCACAAGATTCAGCCACCGGTGCTACAGGGTTCACCGTTAAGGGTCCGAGTCTTCAGGGTCGTGAAGGGGAAGGAGTGAGACAGTTTGACTATTAGGATTAAATACGGATTGGTACAAATGCAACATGATATACAATATAGTATAATAGTATAGGGATATATATATATATATATATATCAAGATATATAGTAGATATAAATAGATATATTAAGTATACTTATAGATATATATACTTATATAATGTAGTATATAGTATAGTATATAGGAGAGATCATATGATATAGTATTATATATAGGTGTAGTATAATAATGATATAGATAGTGTATAGTAAGTGTAAGTATATAAGAAATAGAACATAGATGAGGTATAAATAGCGTATATTATATAATGATAATGTATATAGTAGTATTATAGAAGGTAATATAAGAGAGAGGGTAAGATATAATGTAATGAGTATATCATAGTAGGTTATAATTATATAGTATTAGTCCCAATTTCCCTACTTTCGGCTATAGACTATACTAAGTAATCACGCGGACGCAAGCGATCATCAATCCAAGTAAATATATAGGAATGATAACAAGGATTTATGGAACAGCGATATATATACATTGACGAAATTAATTAACGGACGAATAAAATTGTTGAAATACATGGACCGCCGTAATAGCGGTATTATGACAGACAGTATTCGTGGCGAGCCGACGCGCTGTGAGTTGAATCCCAGCGAACCACCAAGCAGATATTTAAGGTTAGTAAGACTGTTCCAGTAGATCGTAATCGCAAGTGTTTAAGTTTTAGCCGCACGGTTAGCTGGACGCCGAACCGATTAAGGACCACGTCACCAGCATCCCAAAGTAGATACTAGGTCTGCGTAAGGATGAAAGCTAGCTATTGCTCGAGCTGTGGCTCCAATGCGCAAGGACATCCTCTTTACTAATCGCTCCGATGGTGCTGCGGGGGGAGTTTCAGTTAAGTATGCTTGAAGCGCCACAGGGAAGTGGGGCGGGCTCTTCGTAATACCTTTTAAGTGTAGGGGTCTACCACGAAATTTTATGTTTTCTTCGTGGTAACTCCCTTAGGATACGAGGCGAGAAAAAATGTAAGATACGACATTAATGGTTAACCGTATAAAGATGCCTGAGGTAATATAATCTAAATGATTAATAATATAATAGTAGTAGCAAACTAAGGAATATATCGAATATACGGTAGTAATCTATCTGAGGAGTTATAGCAGTAGTATCTAGCTACGGGGCTTACGTGATATAGATATTACTATTATTAGTTATATGGTTACGATAATAGTATCAAATAATAGTATAGACTTCTAGCTGATTTCACGCACCAAAGCGTAAATTTGACTGGGGAATATCCCATGAATCGGACTGAGTAATTCAAACGGAATGGCGCGGAGATACGCTCCTTATCGACGTACATGCGACGGAAGTGGGGTTAGCTGGGATTATGCTAGGGCTAATAAATGGGATGCACTCATATGACCAAGGTTTTCATGAACCAGATTTATAAAAAAGTGTCGCATGCCCAGAGAACGTACATTCTGTTTGGCGTACGTGGGCCGTGTACATAGATCTGAACCTCGTTACGATTTTTTGGCCTATCCGTTCTGTTATTGCTGAGTAACGGAGGTGTGTGTCTATCCTCGTTTATTTCGTGCGTATGCTCAGGTAAGATCTGTTGAAACGTGGCGGCAGCTAGTTACTGGTATGTCAAATTCGTGCTCAGACGTAACGGTGAACTTGATACACTATAAAAAATTATCAAAAAAAAGAATCAATGAAAGTAAAGTAATAAAAAATAAAAGAAATAAGTCAAGCTTACATAGATAAAACAATGAAAAACGGGACAAAATAAATGAGAGATTAGTAAACTGTACATGGCTTAAACACAAAGAATATAACACCGTAAATAATATAACATAAAATAAAAGGTGTAGTTGCGAGACAAAATACACATTGAGTGTTACTAGTGATGAATGTTTCTAAAATAGAAGGAGAGGACAACGGAGAGTTTTGGAAAAAGATAGAATGCATAAGATCTCCATCCTTTGTACGAAATGACGTATGTGCCTCTTCACCTCAGAGTCCTATTGATGCCTTTAGCTCGCGGTATTTTCGTGCTGAGCTCGTGCGCAAGAAATTTCCGTCCTTCGGATATGTCGAATTCTTCCGTGTTGTTCTGGGTTGGTTTCGAGCCCCCGTAATCAGTCACACGTGTAACGTAGCCAGAAACGCTAAGCTTACGTGCGTCTAAGAAGTTACCGGCGTTGATACGAAGTTAAAGGATGTTAGGCAGTATGGTACCGAAAGTTTGGTCATCCTCTGTAGTCGGAATTTCGTCCAAGGTTATGGAGGGAAAGAGACCCCATGCCTCCAGCGTCGAAATAAGGCGTACTAGTGTCACGTAGATCACTTTCCTGTACAAAGGTTACAACTCTGATTTAAAGAAGGTGAATAACCAGAGTTTCGATCCTTCTATAGATCAATTTTGAGGTATTGGGGGGCTACTAGCGCTCCAACAACATATTCCGTAGAATAGCGAACTTTCCGTCGGCAGGTGTACCGGGAGAGATGCCAGTTAAGTAAATAGAAGTAGGGGTTATATATCAGCCAAATTCTCAGTGATTTCTTATGTACGAGTCACATGTGTCTAGTAGGGCGGGGTGCGAGCGCCGCATAGTTAGACTGGACATGCGACCTGAGGTTACCGTTTATATGAAGAGTGTATATGCAAGTCTTCACTGCGCTTCTAACGATATATTTTCTGAATTGAGGGGGTCCGAGCCAGCTTCCCGCTGTGCGGGGTGAGTGGCCATTAGGGTAACCTCAGGTCACTATTCGACGGAGGTATCCCAAGTGATATAGTGAAGGGTGAGTGTTGTAGACTTTGAGAGTTCAGCTTCTAACGAGAATCATATTCCGCCTATTTTCAGGGACGGCCAGCCACCGACCGATTCTGGGGGGTGTACGCGCCACGGTAATTGTCGGTCTACGCGGCACAACGGTTACGGTGCACCATCCGTGACGAGGGGTGGTGCGAGTTTGTAGAGAAGATCAGTCACCATGATGTGGTCAGCAAACTTTATGCCGTAAGAGTAGCGTGAGGTTGGCGTCGTGGGCTGCGGTGCGGGTGACGGTTGTGTGGTTCTGTGCGTGAGGTTCTGTGTGGTGCGGGTGCGGGTGCGGTGCGAGTGCAGGCCTGCAGCCCGGGCCGATATGATACTACATTACGTACTCAGGCGATAAATATATGTAATGATAGTGATATAGCAGGTATTAATAATGACATCAATATTATATAGTATATATAGTAATATAAGATCACCATAGATATATGACTCAGAAGTTGTAGTAATTATGATATATGTACTGAGATTATATCAGGAGAATACGAACAGTAGTATATTATAGTATATGAATTAGATAATGTGTAGAAGGTGTAAGAACATGAATATATTGTATATATGAGGTAGTATATATTAGTCTTATTTGTTTATTGTATTTGTTATTTATTATAGTATTGTTTTTATCTTAAGTTCTTTATATATATATATTGATTGTTATGATTAGTTTAATGGATAATTGCAGATGTACTTAACTTTAAGTATTGTTATTGTAAATGTATGATTTATTTTTGGATAGATTGTAATTTATTACATCTATATTTTCTATTTAACTTATTTTTACTTCTTAGAGTGTTAATTATTTATTATAATGATATTAATTGTATTTTTGATACTAGCTAATTTATGATGTACTTGTGTGTAATTTTATTGTATTAACTATTTCATTTTATTGTTATGAAAAGAAACAACGTCGTTTGTTGTTCGTGGCGGTGGAAAGGGGTGGGAAGAGAAGGAAAATAAAAAATTCCGATACGGTTTAGACACAAGTTTCCGCATGTGGCCGTTCTCTAGATGCGTGGTGCCACAACTACTCATAGTATTAGCTGTATATACGATATAATAAGTATGTAAAGATAGTAGATATATATGTATGATTAATTGAATATATAGTAAGCTATAATATAGTACTAATATTATATAGGTATATTGAGTATATCAGATTATGTATATATATAAAGTAATAGTTAATAGTATATAGTAAATATATATATTGATATAGTGTATATATATAGGGTATATATAGATGAATATAGTTAATATGTGTGCCATAATATTATGAGTATATAATGCAAAATTTGTCATAATAAATGATCACCCCAAATATGGGGATATTAGGTATATGATATATATATAAGTATATTATATTATTAGAAGGTATGATTATATATTATATATAGTATGATATAGTTACAATAGTATAAATTAGGTTAGGATTAATATAGTTATATAATAATATTATATTGAATACTTAGACTGGGTAAAGAATAATATATGATAGATCAATATAGTAGGTATGGGGATGAGTAGTATATAGCCGTATATCATACTAGTATAATAGAGTAGGTATAGGTTATGGTATAGGTAAGTAGTATATATATATTCCTTCCTATCACCAGAACCAGATTAGGGGTTGAGATGCGTTGACTTACACGCGGTTTCAGAAAAGTAGTAGTAAGAACAGGACGGCAAATAGCGAAGAAAGAGCCGCTCCCTATTTGACCGTACTTTATGAGAGAAAATCAGAATCGCAAATCAGCATAAATGCCCCCTGAGTTTACGAGACTGCACTGAACCGAACCCTCAATGTGGGTATCGCTCGTCTAATATGAGATTCATGCGACTTCCCTGGCACATGAACCAATAATCAACCCCCTCACAAAACCAGTAGGGTGCCGCCATTCACATTCCTGTTATGCTAACCTTTATTCTGCACACTGGACCAAACTTTATAGTTCACCCTCTCACCTTTCTCGTTCATGATCCTGCTGACGGTGGTCAATACCTTATATGTATATAGTCACTGTAGTAGTAGTATAATATATATATATGGTATAGATAACAGTAATATATATAATTATATAGTATATAAGTTAATATATAAATTTAGTAGTAAATAATGTACTGTTAAAATGAGTTAGAGGTGAACTATATAATATACTATATATAGCGGAATAGTATATAGAGTAGAGAGATGATATTATAGTATAATATAGTCGGTTATGGTATATAGTATATATATATATAGTATATATATATAAGTGAGTAGTAGTAATATAGTAATAAGTATTATATTAAATACGATAGCGATAAGTAGTATGATATATGATATTACTAGTATAGAAAAGGTAGTATATATTATAAATGGGTAGGTATATAATAGATCTGTATAGAGGGAGCTAATAAGGCGACGTATGCTACGTTATAGTAGTTATAATATGAGTGCGTAGTATAAGATAGTCATGAGTAATAATTTACTATACGTAAATATAGTATAGTATTAGTATGAGGTACAGATAGTGGTATATGAATAGTAAATTAGTAGTTATAGTATATATGTAGGTTAAGAGAGGGCTATAATATATATAGTACTGTGGGTGAATAGGATAGGGCAGGGAAAAGAACACAACTGATTAAGTTTATAAAAATTATTAAAAAGGCCCGTTTGGTAGGTGTGTGACTATCCACTTCATACAAACTTAAAATTCAACATAAGAATTTATATTAAAGTCAAAGACACAAAAGTATACTGCTTTTGGTAAGAATCTATAGAAAGTCATGGCAAAGGATAAATTGGTTTAAAAAGAATAATATAAATGAGTGAATTTGGCTTGAAAATATGAGAGAATCTTTCGATATAAAGTAACTTGTCGATAATCTTTTTTCGCTTTTGTTTTTTAAATAAAAATATTTTTTTCAAGGGTCGCGTAATAGACGTATGAAATCCGAAATTACTTAATTAAGTTATTATTCGGCAAGTGATTTATAGTACTTAAGAACTGTTAAGGCGCGGAGACGTTTGTATCCTCAGGTCCCTACTAGTTTTGTGAAGTCAAAGATCGCAAAGATTTTTCACATTTTATTTGTTTATTATACTACGATATTGAGAAACCAAATCTCGCTCTCCTGGACGATCATGGTGGTACATTATTATTTATGTTCTGTAAATCTCTAAATGGCTTTGTGTTATAGAGTACTGACTTTATTCTAGAGTGGTGTGGCCGAACTCTAAAAAAGATGGTTCAAATTCTATAGTGCAAAATTGTTGAATTCCCAGGGTTGGTTTTAAGAGGGTTTAAAAAAAAATGTGTGTATTTATAGATGTTAGGGAAAAATCTAGTTTTTATTTTTGTTCATATGCTCAACCCTCCAATCTAATTCCTAGCAGGATTTCTACTGCGTCAAATAAAAGTAAGAGTCGAAGACGGAGCGGAGCCCGGAGCCCCGGGAGCCGGAGGCACGGAGCCGAGAGACAGAGATGCTGGTGCCCCGGTGCCGAGCCAGATCCCGTAAGGAGTTCATATGGGGAATTTTTCGCAAAGAATAAATTATTTAGATGGAAAGAAGTTTGGATATTGGCCGAAAGAAAGTACTACAAACAAGTTCTTATTCAAAATAGTGAACGAATCCTTAGTCGGATCCCGGAGCCAAAGCCAAAGTCGGGAGCGAAGTCGAGGCCAGAGCCGGTGTCGGAGTCTCGAGGCCGGAGGCGGAGTCCTGAGTCCTGAGGAGCCGCGAGTATGAAAATTTTTAGTTCAACAAGATTGTTGTTAGGTGAAGAAAATTTGATTGCCTAGAAGACGTGCTGAACGGAGTTGATGTCAAAATAGTGCGAAACGAAAGCGGCTTAGGTACTGGAATCCGGAGCAGAAGCGAAGTCAGAACCGCGGAGCGACAGCCGGAGACGGAGCCTGGGAATGAAGCCTAATCTTGGGTATGAATTTTTTTCGGGAGAATATTTTTGTTGTGAAAAATTTGATTGGTCAGAAGGACGTGCCGAACAATTCCCTAAATAGTCGCAGAAAACCGTTATTGCCTGGATCCGGAGCCGACGGGCCAGGAAGTCAAGCAAAGAAATCCGCGGATCCGGAAGCGCGGATCGCTGAGGTATGCGGAATCGTTCATTCAGAAAGGTAATTTATTGTTAGGTGAAAGAATTGTATTTTCAAGAAGGAACTGGTGCGTGAGCCAATGTGTCAATATAGTGAGAAACATAGGGTCGGGATAAAGGAATCCGGAAGGCCGAAGCCGAAGTCGTATCCGGAGCCAGATGCCCGCATCTGGATCCGGATCCTGGGTAATGAATTTTTTTCAAGAGATATGTGTTGTTTGAGGTGAAAAAAATTTTATTTCAAAAAGTAACGTGCTGAACAGACGTTTCAAGGAATATAGTCTATGAACTACTAGTTGCACGATCCGGAAGTAAGCAGGTGGTTCCGGAAGACCTGGGATCGCGGTACCTGAATCGCTGGGGTATTGATGATATTGTTTTTTATTCGGGAAATAGTTTTAGTGTTTTGGGGAAAGATTTATTAGTCAGGGAAGACGTCCCGAACAAACTTTTCAAATAGTGCAGCAAACCATTGACTGCCGGATCGAAGCCCGAAGCGAAGTAAAGAGCGCCGATCGCGATCCGGATCCGATCCCGGATCTCCGGATGCCTTGGTATGAATTTTCTTTCAAGGAAAGATATGTTGTTTAGGGTGATAAGAGTTATTTTGCAAGAGACGTGCTAAGACAATGTTCACAATAGCTGTAGAATACATTGTAGTCCGAAGATGGCCGGAGCCAGAGGCCAAAGTCGTATCCGGGAAGCCGGTCTGGAGGGTATGAGCAGTTTTTTGTTATCTGGAAAATTAATTTTGGTGAAAAATTTATTGTCAAGAGAGGACGTGGCTGAACAATATCTTGTCAAATAGTGGCACGAAGAACCATAGATCGGTATCTCGGAGCTGAAGCTGAAGCTTGAAGTCGGATCACCGGATGCCGAGGAATTGCCGAGGCATCTCTTGTATGAATTGTTTTTTCAGAAAAATATTTTGTGTGAGTCGAAAAATTTATGTTCCACAAGGAAGGACGTGCTGACAAGGTTACAACATAGTCTAGAACCTAGTGCGGGATCCCGGAGCCTGTATCAGGATGCCGACTCCGGAGCCGATTGTCCGTGGTTATGAATTTTTCGAGGAAATATTTTCCTTTATGGTGAAAAAGTTGTGATTAGGTCGAGGAGAGAGCGGTGCCGAACCAAGTTCTCAAAATAGTGCAGGAAAATCCTAAGCCGGGGTATCCGGAGTCACCCGAGATGCCAGAAAGCGCAGTTCGGGAATCCTGGTAGGAATTATTCTTTACATAAAAGAAGATTGTCTTATTTGGAGGAAAAATTTACTTGTCAAGACAGACGTGATCTGGAGCACGATATGTTCCAAAAAATTGTGCTAGAAACATCTAGGTCGCAGGATCCGGTAGCGCCGTAGTGCCGGAGCCGGGATACGCTGGGGTATGGGTAATTTTTTATTCGGAGAAAAGATTTTTTTGCTCGAGAAAGAATTTATTGTCAGAAGACGTGTCGGAAAATTTTCAAATAGTGCAAGAAACCTTAGTCGAGTCCGGAGCCGAAGCTGAAGTCGGATCGGGATATGCGAACCTGTGTATGGGAATTTTCTTGAACAGAAAAGTAGTTTTTTGAGGTGAAAAAATTTATTTCAAGAAAGACGGTGCTGAAACAAATGTTTAAATAGTCACCTAAACGACGGAAACATTAGCTCGGATCCGGGAGCGTGATGCCGGAGCCGGGACTCCGGAGCCTACGATCGAAGTCCGAAGAGTCCGAGCCGATATCCCTGGGTATGTAAAGTTTCATTTTTCGGGAAAATGAATTTTATGGGGAAAAAAATTTCATTGTCAGAAGGACGTGGCCGAACAATTTTTAAAAGTAGGTGCAGAAAGCCTTATGTTCTGGATCCGGAGTGCTCGAGAAGCCGAAGTGCCGGCATCTTGGCGCCGGATCTGAGGTGTATGAATTTACTGTCGAAAAATTTGTTTTGAGTGTAAAAGGAATTATTTATTAGCCGAGGAACTTGCCGAACCTTTTCAAATTGAGTGCATGAAACCTTAGTGCGATCCGGAGCCGAAGCCGAAGTCCGAGCCGATCCGACGCCGAAGCCGAAGTCGAAGTCGGAGCCGGAAATCCGGATCCGGATAGTCCTGGGTATTGAGTCAAATTCATAAAAATGGTATTTTTAAGGTGTATGAAGGAAGGATTTTGTAATGGTTAAAAAAACGTGATGTAACAATTCTGAAAATAGTACAACCTTAGTCGGATCAAAGAGCCCGAGCCGAACGTTCGGAGCCGGAGCCGGGAGCCGGAGCCGGACCGAGCCGGAGTCGGAGTCGGGAGTCGGAGTCGGATCCTGTGTATGATTTGGATTATAAGAAAGTATATTTTTTAGGTAAATAAATA